>JAPKLX010000037.1:1519438-1688329 GCA_026898415.1 Leonotis leonurus | reverse complement strand
GCTAGAGAGCCGTTTTCCATGTACTCGTAAACAAGCATCCTGTGCTTCCCCTCCGCGCAGTATCCCCACGTCTCGAGCAAATTTGCGTGGTTCAGCCTCCCGATTAGGCCGACTTCCGCAAGAAACTCTGCTTCTCCGACGAAGGCTTCGTTCAAGCACTTGATCGCGGCTACTCTGTTGTCGGAGAGGATGCCTTTATAAACCCGACCGGAGCCCCCTCTCCCAATTTCCTGCCTAAAATTGCGAGACGCTCTCTTCAGCTCTGAATACTCGAACTTCCTGAACCCCGTGGCAAGCTGCATGAACCTCTGTTCGCGCAGCTTGCTTGAGCTCTCGTGCGTTTTGCATAGGAAAAACAAAACACACGCGACCTCAACCACGCCAACCGCGCCCACGCACCATATCAAGGACTTCAACCACGGGTACTTGTTTGGCCTCGTGTATGCCCTTTCGACCTCCACCACGGAGTCCGTGCATTGGAGGGACGTTGATTCGATGGGCACGGAGGCCGTGCCCGTCGGTGACTTTATGTAAGTCCAGTATTCGAACTCCGACGAGAGGTAGCCGTTGAATAAGAGAAACTTAGGGTAGCAACTGTAGACGCCGGTGTCCCATTCGAACTTGAATTGGAAGCCTTTGCAGTCGCAGTAGATAAGGCAGAGGCTCTTGCACTCTTCCAAGGTGCGGTTTTGGAAGTAGCCGATGTCGAAGCCGTAGAATTCGGTGTGGCTAATTTTGAGGAAAGTGTTTGCGTTTGCATCGCTGCCGTTGTTCTTACAAGGGGCGGCGGTGTCGGATTCCGGCACGCAACCTTCCGACCAGTCTCCGGGGTTCTTGCTCTTGTACCCCGGCAAGCAAGAGCAGCTCCGGCCGAGGTCGTGGCGGTAGTTGCACACACTATTAGCACCGCAGAGGCCGTGTATGCTACACGGTGACTTCTGCAGCTGCCAGCTCACTCCCCACGATTTATTCGCCTCGTTGAAGGAGTAGACTCGGACAAGGCCGTCGGGGTCCAGCGTCATCCGCCGCCGCGGCCCGACGCCGGAGTCCGAGGTGATGAAATTGAAATTATCCGACGAGGAGAACCGGCCGTAGGAATTCAGCACGGCGGTTTTGGTAGTGTTATACGAGGACCGGCCGGCCGACCAGATCGTCATCCACGACGGCGGCCAGAACACGCTGGTGACTTCGCCGCCGTCGTAGAGGAGGCGGAGGACGTTGTCGTTATCAAAGTAGAGCTCGTAGAACCCCGACGAGTGGTTCTTCTCGCTCCGCGACGACGTCAGCTTCGCGTTCCTGGCAAGCGGCTGCTCCGGGAGGAGCGTGTTCGTCGGAGATTCGAAGCTCCGCCACATCACGGTGCCTCTCTCCGCATCACGAAGGACAAGATCGCCGTTGTCGCGGAGCTGCAGCGCCGCGGCCGTGGACTCGGTGTTACTAGTCCATACAAGGCGGAGTCCGGCGTCGTCGAGCACGAGGTTGCCGGAGTTTAAGAGAGAGAGCTTCGAGTTCCGGCCGTTGACCGGTTCGTCCCGGTTCGCCATCCAAACCGGGGTCGGCGTTCCGTCACTGAACCAGACCGCGAAAGCGTAGGCATTTTCTCCGACGGCGAAAAACCCCGCCGTGAAAATATTTGACGGCGACACCAGTACGTCGCCGGGGGAAGAGAGGGACTCGCCTTTGTTTAATATAGTATAGGTTTTGGAATATGATGAAAGTGGTAACAATATTTGGAGAAATAAAATGAAAATAATTTTTGTATAATAGATTGCCATTTTCAATAGTGTATCAATAACATATAGGGTACATGCCTATATATAGTGGACGGTAGAGGTTATAAATCGGCACCCATTAATACGGTTCACGGTTTAGAATCAAAATCATTTAAGTAATTTCAATTTTGAATAGTCGATGTATCAAATTTGGTATTCAGGGCTATAGTTTCTTTAGTTATATAAATTTCACTGAACCTCAAATTATTTAACGTGATCAAGCGGTTCACAATTTTGAATTATCAAAACTATAATCGAATCATACTCCACTCGATTATAGTTCCGAACTGAACCGTCAAAAACGATTCTGAATCAAACCGTCAAGAATAGTTAGAGTTCACAGAATTTCCGACTGTGATTTGATTACGACAATTACGATTGTTTTAAACACTTCAGTTGACGCAATATCACGTCCAAATTTATCAAAATTTTAACATGTGACATATGATGTCATATCAATCGTGAACACGTGTAGATACATGTTTTTTATAGTTGATTTTGTATTTTATAATCTATTGTTATAATATTAAGGAATAATGTTGATATGACATGTTGTGTTAATTAATGTTAGGTATACTCCACTATTCTTCTAGGTTGTGACATTTCTATAGAAATATTAACACTTGACAAATAATAAAACCAAACAAATATGTGCTTGGGAGAGACTTGCTCTGGTTTAGGTCAAGATTGGTCTAAATTGTATCCAAATTCAAACTTTTTTTTTTAATTATATTGGAAGTGAATGAAATCTAAAAATGAACTTTGACTCGTGTGCATTGTTTGGCACAACTTTTCTCTCTCAAATATCCACATTTGACTATTATTTTCTATTTTTGTGACCAAGACTTTATATTACCACTACCAACTTTCTCTATTCTAAGGTGATGTTTGGTTTATTAGATAATATAATACCAAAATTTAAATTTATATTCAAGATAAAGTTTATCACTAAGAGTAGTCTAAGACTAAAAATCTTAGGTTTGTTCGGTCGACACTATTTAATCTAGAGAATAAATTAATTCATGTTTGATTTAGAAGATAAAACTCAAGATTGAATTAAAAAGCTATCCTAGATAATTAATACTAAGATTTTGAGTCTTAGACTAACCTCATTGACAAATTTTATCTTGGATAGAGATCCAAGATTAAGTTTTGATACTATATTATCCAATAAACCAAACATCACCTTAGGGGGTGTTTGGTTAGTAAGATTGAATCTTGGATAGAAAGCTAAGATTGAATCTTAGATAGTTAATACTATGATTTTAGTCTTGGCCTACCCCTAAAGATAAGTTTTATTTTGAATAGAAAGTCAAGATTGAATCTTGGTACTATATAATCTTATAAACCAAACATGACCTTAGTATTAGCTATCCTAGATAACTTTTTACTCAAATCCTCAATTTTTTTTGTAAACCAAACATAAGATAGAGATCCATAGATTTAGTTGCTGTCAAAACCAAACACCCTCTTAAGTATTTTTTGTCTCCAAATTTTTACTTATTTAGTAATATTGGTCAATTTATGAAATTGTTTTATCCAATCTTCTTTTACTTTTAATAAGTGAGTAATTTGTATTGAATACATATAATTTAATTAAAAATAATAAATAAATAAATAAAACTTAAAATGTACTTACTAATTAATGCTTGTAAGTTTCGGAAATATTTAGTTTTACTGCTTGTAAAGTTTTAATATATGTTAAAAAAAAGGGGAAATAGTTTGATTTAGCCAAATTAATATAGCAAACACAAATTTTAACCATCTCTAATTTTATAATGAAATAGTAATCATTCTGTATTTATTTTTCCTTTATTACCTTTTCATTAATTAATTAAAAAACGATTCTTCCATAATTATTGTTTCTCCTTTAATTATTTTTCATCGGTGTATTATATTAATAAATTATTATTATAGATTCATGCCTAGGGTTCATATGGTAGGATATAGTATTTAATTATAAACCAAATTTTATTTTTAAATTTTGTAGTATTTTGAAGGAATTAATTAGATGGAGGGTATTATAGACATAGAAGGCTAGATTTATGATTTTTTATACGTGCGACTATTATTTGAGTTTACTATAACAAAATGGTTATTATAGAAGTTACCCCTTAAAAAAAAGCCTATACAATAATACACCATACATGAAGATATTATCTAAGGACTAGGAAGTTTCGTTGATTAATGAACTCTTGGACATTTATAAAGGAATTCCTCTTTTAAATTAATACTTGGTCACGATTCTTACAGATGTGGAGATCTATGAAAGAGTATGGAAACCCCAAACTCTTACACTTTCCAATTTTGTTTGTTGTGACATTTTTATATTTTAGGGTCTCCTTTATAACAGATTATGATATATCATATGTTACGTGTTTAATATGAAATTGAAAAATTTTAAGTTTCAGTCTTGAAAAAAAAATTCTCAAATAATCTCGAATGAGACCAAAATTTACCAAAAAATCGGGAGTCGAGAAAATTTTCAAATTTTTAATTCTGCTTTCGAGCTCGATCTTGAATCCTGTCAGAACTTAGGGTCGAGATTGGAAAAGTTCTAAGTTTTGATCCCAAATTCTCACCCCTAATGAGTTTGTTGAGTTGGATCATGAAATGAGTTCTTTTTGAACTTTTTTTCTAAAGACAAAATTAGAAATACCCAATATCTAAATGTTACATGTGTAAATTAGTCACTAGAAAAGTTAGATGCAAAAGGATATCTTAGACCAACTTGACCAGCAGTGGATGATTGTTTGTGGGCGGTTGTTCTTAATATAGGTTGGAAATATGTTTCTGTACCTATATCATTGACAACCGTTCGTTTATGGTGCAAAATGATCATCCACCTTTGGACTCTATACGAGCGGTAGATGCTCCATTGTGGGCGGTTGTGCATGATATAGGTTGAAAATATTGTGTTCTACCTATATCTATTACAACTGCTAGTTTAAGGTGCAAAATGAGAATCCACCGCTGGTTAGGAGACCAACGGTGGATGCTATTTTGTGAGCGGTTGTCATTTTCTACCGAATGAAATACAAATTAATATGTAAATACCTGATTATATCGCAAAAATAACTTCAAATGGACGAACTCGAGCTTAAAACCGAAGGATGTCTTGATATATTTAAGAAATTTTGAGTTAGTTTGTAAAGAGAGAATTTAACTTGGTTCCAAAACATAATAATGAATACATGATTTATTATATAACTACATACTTTTTACAAAATCAATGCATGTTATAAGAGAATCTTACCTTTTTTTTTCTAAAAAATGGATAATTTTGACATGTAAATTATCTTTTAGGTATTTTGTACGTGTGTGTATATATATATATATACCATTTTAAAAATGTACTTTTTTCTAATCAAACCCAAATCATATTTAGTCTCATCTCAAGCACAATCCTATCATCTTTGTTGAAATGAGTTATTTGAAATATATGTTTAACATTATAATATATGATGCTCAATAAATTTAAACATATACTCTTTAAACTTAATTATATTTATACAAAGTTATAAAAAATTATACAAAACACGTTAGAAACATATCAAATTTAATATATTTGGAAAACTCATGGTAGTTTAGTCAATTTAGGCCCAATTCAAACTCTCACAAATCCAAACTCAATTCATAAGTGATCTAGAATTAAAAAAATTATGTACGAAAATAATATTTTCCGATATTAAAATTCAAAAAAAAAGAAAAAAAACAAATTATAATAAAGATATTAAAGTCCACGTCAGCACTGAAAAGCAGAGAGAAAAATAATCGAAAATGAAGAAGAGAAACATTATCATTTCGTTCAGACCTTTCTTTGTCGTTGAGCGAGAAAAAGCAACGCATTTTTTAAAAAATCAAAATCAAAATCAAAATCAAGGTCTGTCTCAATCCTCCTTAAACGACGTCGTTGGAGCATGTCTTCTTGGCTCGCTCGCTCCCTCGGCGGCGACGAAGAACCACACGCCGCGGCGCCGGCGGTGGATGTCAAGAAGCCCCTAGAAGACGCCGTTCCACGACCACCCACCGCAATTGACGACGCTGTGCTCCGTGAAGATCGCTCCCCGGATTCCGCCTTCTCGATGGAGGATCGCCGATCGGATAGTGACGGCGGGGCCAGTGACAATCGCGGCGCCGAGGTGGATTGCGACGGCGGTTGCGATCAGGGGCGTGGGGTGAAGGAAGATTTATCGGAATTCCGGGAGAGTATCGCGCGCCAATTTTGGGGGGTTGCTTCTTTTCTCGCTCCTCCGCCCCCGCCTCCTCCTCCGCCGCCGTTGAGTAAGAGACGGAACGCGCAATTGAAATGTGATCCGTCCGGTTCGGTCAATGCCGAAGAGGAGGAAGAGGAAGAATTGGCGGAGTATGACGATGATGGGAGAGAGTTTGGTGAATTAGGGGAATCTGCAAATCACTCCCCGTCGGAGGATTGTGGGGCGTATACTTTAGAGGACGCAGTAGGGGTTACTGAGGAAGTGTTGGCTTTCGCTATGAACATTGCGCATCATCCAGAAACCTGGTTGGATTTCCCAATAGAAGAAGAGGAATTTGATGGTAACTTCATTTTCTGGGGTTTACTTATTTGGTTGATATTCAAAGTAATTGATTCGATATGAGATTTCCGTCATTGTCTGATGTGACTGTGTTTTGGCATTGATTATGACTTCGTGTAGAAATTGAATTGATTGTAGATGGCTATAAGAAAGAGAACGTAGCTGGTATCTATAGAGAACTGTGTTACTGGAATCATGATCGTCGTATACATTTGAAAGCTGTATTGAAGTAATATAGTTGTATAAACATTCAAAACCGATTTAATGTGATACTGATGTTCAGTTCACAATCCAAGAATGACTCTTAAGTTTAGGCAAGCTTGTTTCTATGTTTATCCTGGCTTGGCCTTTTTGCAGTTTATCTTCAAATATAATGTTTTATCTTTAGTAAGACTGAATAGAACTTGTGCTGATGCTTAAATCAATGAATATAAGATTTTGATGAGTTGTGATTCCGCCCGGGGTTTTGAAACCAATAGGACAGACAGACCACAGAGTAGAAAAAGTAGATTTTATGGCTAACTTTGGATCAGTGCAGATAAACTATCGTTGTTGAGGGCCCCTTTTCTGGCCAAGGGATGGGGGTTTACAAGAGAAATTTATTCTCTTGCACCGTAAGTTACTGCCTTGCATGGCCCTTGGCAATAGTTAAAGGCTGATTAGGAAAATGCTTAGACACAGTAGCAGATGGACATTTGATGCATATAATTTAGTGGTTGATACTGATGTGTTGATGCCTTTCTAATCAGTTTATCATCTCAAATTGTCTGTTGCAGATTTTAATATATCTGAGGCCCAGTACAAGCATGCATTGGCTATTGAACATTTAGCACCAAGACTAGCTGCACTTAGATATGAACTTTGTCCCGTCCATATGGGCGTGGGCTACTTTTGGATGGTCTATTTTGTTCTTCTGAACTCAAGGCTGAGTAAAAATGATGCCGGCCTGTTGTCTTCACCACAGGTAAGTTGTTATTAATGCATAAAGAGCAGTAGTGTACATTCAGATTTTAGTTTTATTTGTGTATGTACTAAAATCTCATAGATGATTTGTGTTGGCATCTCATTTCCCTAAGTTCTCTCCATAAAATATTTAGTTGTTTGACCCGGATTTTTAATTCAATAACTTAAACCTGCATACAGTTTGTATAGGGATCCTATGTTTTATTTATTGGGGTTCAATTAGTTAGTTTGATGTTAGAATGATTGCATAAGCACGCAAAATATTTCTGAAAATTTAAATTTGATATCGACCTTAGTTAATGAGCATGGACATCATGCCTTTGCTGTCTCTACAGAAGTTATACAGAGAATGGAATTTTACTTGAAGATATGTATGAAATTCTTCTGTTCTCTTGTCATGTCAAAATCCATAGCACTTCTGCCCTCTTAATGTGCTGCTGGTTCTCAGTTGGCGCAATTGCTTATTTGTATCACATGTTTTCACTTTCCTTACAAGTCCCATCAATAATAGAAGTTAAAGTTGGTTTTGTTGTTGAAAAGTGTCAAGTTTTCATTGCCAACACATGCTTCATGTTATTGCAGATAAAGCTAAAACACTGCTACAGAAATTAATTAAATGATAGATGAATGCAACTAGTTTTCCTTATTTGTATTTTTGAGGATAAACTTATTTGTATTATTCATTTGCAGCTTGTGCAAGCAAGGGCAATGTGGATGAACGAGCTGCAGAAGCAAACAAAAGGTGACTCCTATTGGTCAGGCATAAGTACTTTTCAATCCAAAGGTAGCACAGATTCACCACATGAGAATATTGTCCACACTTACGAAGACAATCAGTTTGGAAATGAGTCAGACTGGAGATCGGTTTCTGAATCTTCAACGCAACAAGTAGCTGTTGAGCATGAGGTTGAGAAGCACGTACTTGAAGAAATTGAGTTTATCGACAAGTCTGTTATCAAGGAAGATCCACCACCCATAATTCTAGATAAGGAGATTGTTGTAGTCTCTCCCGTTGAAACGCCACTCCCAGATGATGATGACGACGACGACTACTGGCATAAGGAGGACGCGGACTTAATTGGGTATACTAGCACCTCATTTATTATGAACGAAGATGATATATCATTTAGTGATTTGGAGGATGATTTGGACTCCACTTTACCTTACAAATACAAAACATCCTCAAATGAAAAGAATAGAACAACATAAACTCCGCGGGTCAAGGTCATCTCTTGGGATACACCGAGTCATGAGTTGAATTTGTGCCGGCCTTTCTTACTCTTTGCACCGATCTCTCATGTACTAGGTTTTCCAGATTGAAGGAGCTGCAAATCACTTGATCGTGCTCCATTGTGCGAGATTTGAGATTTGCTATGATTCTGGTTAGATCGTCCTCGAACAGTGCTGAAGCTCACTGCACAGAATGAGATCACAGACGAGGTAGCTTTTCGATGTTCTCATACGATTGCTATATATTGTATTATAGTACACTAAAAGCAGTGAGCAGGAACACGTTTTTACTTGTTTATGTTTCTTCCTTTGATTTCTTGAAAAGGTTCATTGTATTTGTTATTAGACAACTACACACTCAAATGTAAGATTTCAAGCTACAGCTGTTTGAATGTACATACATATTGTTTATTTTATGTGGTAAATTGATGTTAAAAGTTTTCTTCCCAGCTTTATATTTTCTGTAAATTCCCCATTTCTTCACTTGGATTTGGGTTTAGGTGGGTGTACTATTTCTGTATCACCAATTAAATGTTACAAGATGTTAGTTGTAATATTCAATGATTTTCTAACTTGATTCTCTCTTTGAATGAAATTCTTATGTAATGATTTAAGAAAATTGACATGACATGAAGAGAGAGTATTGTTAGGAAAATACTAAAGAAAATTTCAAATCCCTCAATTGCAATTGAAGTGACAACACATTTATTTTCCTTATTAATAAGCTCTAAGTAGTGATGTCTATTCATGTCGGACGAGGTTCTCGAACTTGAAAATCTTAAATTTTAACTAGCTAAAGTTGAAGTAAAATTTTGGGTAATCAGACTGAAAATTCCCCGAATTAATTAAAATTATTCACATTTTAAAGTATTTATCGAGTGTATTTGAATTTTCCGAAAAAATAGATATTTCAAGTATTAAAATATTTTAAATTATCAAACTAAAATATAATATTATCTAATAAATAAATAATTTTATATTTCAGGTGATGCTCGATTGGTTATTGAGTATTATCCGTATCCTACAATATACAATCATAAATCCAACCTACAAACTCAAAAACCGAATATTCGGATATCTAAATTCGATCAAATATCAATCCCGAATAAACATCCTAACCCTAAATATGCCAGTGCTTTAAAAAGTAAACAATTGCGTACATATTATTTAATATACATGTATTGGAAAGTGACTTTACATTAACAATATTAATATTAATATTAATATATGGTCTAAGTTTACTTTCAAATGCATACAAACTATAAACGTGGCTTTGACAGCAACTAAATCTATATCTTTATTTTTCTTCATGAAATGCATGTATCAACCACTAATTTTCAAATGACTTGAAACTAAAATAATTATAAAATGAAGCTTAAAAATCAAATATATTAAATTTTTATGTATGCTATATCGTACGCCTATATATAATTCCCCAAATTCAATTTATTTTATGGATATATTGCTTAGTTAGGCTTATAAAAAAAACATGTCAATAAAGTAATTGTAGAATTAAAATCCTATCCATCTAATCTACTTCAAGATAGCATCACGTGTTTCATCAAATGTAGGAAAGACAAAAATCAATATCAAGAGATTTATTGTAAACATTGCAATAAAAAGTATTGAATATTTTTATATGAAGTGTGACCCACAATTATTAATTAAGATGATTATTTTGTAAATATGGTGGTTGTTGAATAACTAACAAATTAGTAACCATAAATTCCACCTATAAAGTTTCAATAGTATTTTAAAATAAAGGCGTTACCGTATGAAATTTAATCTTTATTTCGTGTGCTACTTAATATATTTAATTTAATTTTAAACTTGTCATTTAATTATTAATGATTTAATGTAACGAATCACAATTAACATTTAATTGAAAATAAGGTATTTAAAAGGATTGTATCTATATTTATTTCCTTTAATTTATCAACTTTAAAATTCAATTAAAAGTAACATGAAATATTAAAAAATAATATATTCTCTAATTAAATGGGATGAATCCTTAATATTAAATAAAAAATAAAATAAACTACAAACCACTAAAAATGAAGAAACAACTTCAAATTGAATAATATTATGTTGAATATGACATTAAATATTGAATTCCATATCCAAAAATCTACCAATTCTAAAAAAACTCTACCACAAGAAAATGAAAAATAAAATAAAGAGATAAATAGCAATAAAGAATAGATAGAAAGAAAAGGTCACGTGATCCCTGGCCGGAGAAGCACGTGACAAATGGGTTCCAAGTTCCGACCATCAAAGATTCCAAGCCATAGGCTATTTATCAAATCAACAAAAACTTTCTTCAAATAAAAAATATGACCCAATCCTCATAGTCTGAATCCCCAAATCAAAGTTCCACCCTTTCTCCTTCCATTGATTTTCCCTCTCTTTTACTTGATTTCCCTTTTTCTACAATTTTGACTAGCTCCCTCCTTTTCCAAGGCGACTCATCGTAGCAGGTGAGCATGATCAAGACCTTCCCCCCCTTTTCTTGATTTCGGTTAATATGCAGCTTCATCAATAACGTGTGAATAAGGTGAAATAAGCTGTCAAGTTGCAATCTTTTGGGTTTTGTTTTGTTTGGAGTAATTCTTGTACAAAACAGAGTTAGCGAGTCCCATTGAGGAGGGTTTTTGGGGTATGCAATTTTTATCATGATTTTTGGCTTCTTTGTGTTTTTGGGTTTGAATTTGGTTGTGCTCTGGGGTTCATTGCTTTGTTGATATACAGCTTCATGTCCTTCCCCTTTCTCTTGAATTCGGTTAATATACAGTTCCATTAATTATGTGTGAAATAAACTGTCGAGTTGCAATCTTTTGGAATTCTTTTTGGAGTGATTCTTGTACAAAACGGAGTTAGCGAGTCCAAATGATGTGGGTTTTTGATATATGCATTTTTTATCTTAATTTTGCCTTCTTTTGTTTTTTTGGGCTTGAATTTGGCTGTACTATGGGGTGTAAAGTCAAGGCTTCATAAGCCTATGCACCACTCTGTATAGCATTCGCTTGGTCTTGTTTTAAGCCTTGCTTTCTTCAATCGGGAGTTGATCAATAGCCTCAACCGGCATCGCTAGGAGTTGTTGATTCAATCGGTTTTTTATTAATTTATAGTCGTATTAATGATTAGTTTGTGGTGAGTTCTTTTAATTTAGCTTTGTGATCCTCGAGCCTTTTGAATTCTGGTGTTTTAATATTGGTTTTGCCTAACTTCTCAAAACAAAATTGTGAGTCGTTTGACCCAAATTTCAATTCAACAACAGTTTAGATAGTGGTCCTATGTTTCATTTAGTTGGGTTTCAATGTCTATCATTTTAGGTCACCTACCTTTTTCTATGCTCCTGACTAATCTCATTGATTATGGAAGTTTAAAGTTGTTTTTTTTGGTGAAGTTTCAAGTTCTTGTTACTGTGGTCGGCCTCGTATTAAAGCTAAAAATCTGCTGTAGAAATGAATTGATTGAATGATATTGAATATTCGTGTACTATTCATTTGCAGTTTGCTCAAGCAAGGGTAACGTAGCAATCTTTTAGGGGAGCATTCTGAGTAATTATTGGACCAATCAGAGTTAGCAAACCCTGAGGAGGAGGGTTCTTGGTATATGCAATTTTCATCCTAACTTTCGATAGGCCGAGAGCCCTTTAGTGTTTTGCCTTCTTTCTTTTTGGACCCTGGGGTTTGAATTTGGTAGAGCTCTGGGGTTCCTTGCTGTGTTGGTGAGTTTGCAGTCATTCATATGTAGTTTGTGGCAAGTTCTTCAAATTTGTGCTTCTTGTTCCTTGAGCATCTCGAGTTCTGGTATCCTTATATTTGTTTTAGCTGTATGGATACTGAATTGGTGAAAAGGGGTTTTGATTTTACTCGAAGGAGGAAGAAATGGTTAATCATAATGGGATTAGTTGGAATTTCGAGCTATGGTGCATATCGAGTGTATCACATTCCATCTGTAGCAAGGAAGAGAAAGAGAATCTTGAAATTGTTAGGATCTCTAGTTTCAATGGCTGAAATGGTTTCTGATTCGGCAGAGATGATGACAGTGGTGTCGAGGGATTTGAAGGAGTTTTTGGAGTCTGATTCGGATGAAATTCCTAATAGTCTGAAACAGTTGTCAAAAATTGCTCGCTCTCATGAGTTTTCCGAGTCAGTAGCTCGTCTTTGCCAGTCGATGACAGTTGGTGTCTTAAGGGGTCATAAGGTAGAGAATAGTACAAGTGACATTAAAAAAGATGGCGATACGAGCTTTTCTGATAAGCTCATGGATAAATTGATGTCAAATGCCGGTACGGGATTTGTCTCGGTCATTATCGGTAGTTTTGCTAGGAATTTAGTATTGGGATTTTATGCTAGTGGTAGTCTCGGTGAAGAAGGGTCGTGTGTAAACGGAGAGAAGTCGAGCTCCTCAACGCCCCCTACGTGGTTAACTGTGTTGACAGATGATAAATGCAGGGTGTTAGTTGCTGATTGCATCAAGACTTTCATTAGCACTGCTGTTACAATTTATCTTGACAAAACCATGGACGTCAACGTCTACGACGAGATGTTCTCGGGCTTGACTAATCCTAAGCATCAGAATAAGGTGACTGAGATCTTAGTCTCTCTCTGTAATGGGGCTATCGAAACTCTCGTGAAGACCTCTCACCAAGTGCTCACGGCTTCTAAAGAAAGCAGTCCTAAGAAGGGATCGAGCAACTCTTGTTCGATCATTGATCCGAGTGAATCTTCAAACTCCGGGAACGGGATGCAATATGGAGCAGAATCTTATTCAAGAAGAGATGGAACTGGCTGTGCTGATCTTCAGAGTAATGGATGGGTCAATAGCGTTTCATCAACGCTGGCTGTGCCCAGCAACAGGAAGTTCGTGCTCGATGTCACTGGCAGGGTCACGTTCGAAACAGTTAGATCTGTCATCGAGTTTTTCTTGTGGAAAGCATCCGAGGGTTTGAAGAGAGGCGCCAACGTGGTTCATGACGAGGTTGTGGAGAGGGGATACGAAGTTGTGAGATACGTTGGGGCCAAATCAACCATTGCTCTCACCTTCTGTCTCGCGTTCTTTCTGCATATCATAGGCAACAACCGAGTATTGGTGCCTGCATAGCATGCTCGCTACGTTACTATGTATACTACGCCTACCTGTCCTCTCCAGCTTCGTATCTCCTTCCACGTACGCCTATGCTTGGTCTCATTGTGGCTGTGACAGAAAGCAACGTGAAAGGTGGTCGACGTGGCTAGCCCGTTCTATACAGATTCGGTGAAACGATACTGTTGGAACTGTCCGAGTACGAATACGACGTCTAAACAGCTACACATCAAGAACTGGTAAGCAAACTGAACATTCATAGTTATATATATGTATTGTTTATGATTTACAATTTGAAGTTCCTTAAACTGTAACCAGACATGAAACTTGATATGTTGTTTCTAAGATGTAATGGTAGTATGATACAAATATGGCTAATAGAAAACAAAAAACAAAAAACAAAAAACAAACTAGATTAATTTAGAATGTTTTTCTCTTGCCTTATCTGTTGCATGCATGTTGTTACGTTGATATTTATATTTAATTGTTAACGAGTATTGGGATGATGATATGTCCGCTATTTATATTTAATTGTTAACGAGTATTGGGATGATGATCTGTCCGATGTCGAATTAAGCCCTTTATGAATATGCACTTTATTATATATTTTAGGGTTGCTATAAGGGTTTTGGATTTAAGTTATTTTGGGTAATATATGATATTCAATCATTAATTAATAAACTCAAGTCTAAGAGTGAAAATTAGTAATTTTTATAAAAAATCTATTATTTATTTATGTGACAAACAATATCAATCATGAACATATTAAGATGTGTCCGTCACGAATGGTGAACAATTCTAACTCTTCTTGAATTTCCTTTATCTATATTTGGACAAAGTTCCCCTTATGCGGTTTTCACAAAAAAATTATTTTTATCTTTACCTTGATACAAAATGACAGTTAATTATTACATTGAAGACATCATCATTCTTAATATTTGAAAATGTATGCTAATGGCCTAAAGTTAGTCACTTTACTAGTATAATATTTTATTCAAGTTTCTTAATTGTTTATGACAATAAAATAAATTAAAATAATTGAGGGGAATGGGGGAATTAATCATAATGATAATTGCAAAATTTCAAAGTAGAGCTCAATAATGAGATTGATTCTATGAGCATGTTTATTCACTTTTGAGCTGTACTAAATAATAATGTCTTGTTTTGAATCTAGATTCTTTACTATGTTAGCTTTCTTGCACAAGTGAGGTTTAAACTAAGTCATTATATATAAATAACTCACTTTTTGACATGGTGTTCAAATTTCGCTACCGGAATGTTCGAAAATATTATTTTTCAATTGTTTGTTATTTATATTAACCGCTTTCAAGTTTTGAGCTCGAGTTTAGGTTTGGTTCGAACTTGTAAAATTTTATATTTTAGAAAACTAGTTGTGTTAGCTTGAGCTCTGACTGAATGCTCGATAACATACTTGTGAATAAATGAACTTGGACATGTTAACAAATTTAACGAGTTGAACATTGTCAGGCTCGAGCTCGAAATTAAACTCGAGTTCAGCTCGTTTGCTATCAAGTCAAGTTTCGAACGAAATTTTTTCAAGTCAAAATTTAAATAGCTCTATTCGTTTAGAGCATTACCAACATGTATCTATCACACACAAATAAATAAATATTTTTCTTATGGGCAAAAGAAAATCATACATTTTATGTACTTAGTTTGAAGATTCAATTAACCACATATATTTAATATACATAGCATAACATTACATTACATCTTAGTAGCTCAATTTCACAAAGCAAACCCACCAAAAAAAGATCAAAAGAAAACAAATATTAGAACTCATCTTACAATGTTTTGATATATATGTACTAATATTTAATAAGAAATTAGTGATCAACAATCTTCAACAAAGGCTCTAGCTTTCTTACCTTTGCCTAATCTCCTTCTCCTAATTATTCTTCCATGATTATGATTATGATTATGATTATGATTGTTACCTCTCATGAGTTCTTCATTGTTCAAGATCAAAGGGTTGGCTTCATTACCATCTCCAAAATCATCTTCATGAGTAGATATTCTAATGCAAGAGCACCTCTCCAACGAGGCGAAAAACACGCCGGTGATCCCGTTTACAAGCCACATGATGGCCCCGTCGAGCTTGGCGCAGCCCGGCTGCGGCCGCGCCACCCTCGGCACGGCGGTGAAGGTGGTGGCTGCTGCCATTGATGGTGGATGGAGTTGGAAGGAGGTTTTGAGTGAATAAGTAATGGCCAATGTGAAGAGAGAGAGAGATAGGTTGATGTAATGATTTGTTGTATTATGTTGTGTGATTAAATATTGGAGAGATTTGTAATCACTAATCAAACATCATGCGTGAACTTCTTTTTTACTTTGTAGTGTTCATTTTACAAATGTGCCATCAATTTTATTTTATGTAAAAATACTTTTACATTTAAAATATATTGCAAATTATTGAATTAGTCAATCTCAAGAGTAGGGTGAGTAAAATCCAAATCAAATAAAAAGATTAAACTGAACCATTAATGTGTTTGAATTGGTTTTAACTTATAGATTTTTTTTTAGTTTGTATCATTTTTGGTAAAACGGTTTGACTTTCAAGTGAACCGGCCAAAATTTATTATGACAAAATTGATTAACATAAAAACTAAAATATATAAGTAAAATGAAATAAAACAAAAATCACATAAAAACGAGTAAAGTTAAAAATTGAAAATATTTGAATAAATTAATTTTTTTTCCAATGTTTATTCAATATTATAAATTACCATATATATGACTGAACAATTTTTTTATTGAAATCATTTGAATATCAATTTACGAGTACAAATTATAATAATATAATTAGATTTTTGAATAACCAAAACAGAACTGAATCCAAATTTTAAAATTTTTGGTTTGATTCTGTAATTATTTTGGTTGCATTGGTTTTATTTTTTAAACAATTCAATTTATTTAATTTTAGAATTTTGATTTGTTTTTTAGTCGAACCGAATCATTGATCACCCCTAATGATGTTATATTCTATACATGGTATTATTAAACTAAATTTATTATTTTAATTAATATTTTTGTAAATAAAAATATTACTACTACAATATACCAATAAATTGTAGTTAAAAAATAAATTTATTTATAGCAATTATCCATAGCCAAAAGAAATGCATCTCATCTTCCTCATACGGTCGTACCATTGCCAAGAAATAGTTTAGTGCTTAAATCTTGAAGGGTTGGCTGCATCATCAAGCCCACAAACCTTGTATTTATCGAAGCTTAAGCATATGCAGTGCAATTATTACTGCCAAAGGGTTCGCAATACGAAGCATTACACGTGGAGTGCTGTGAAATCGTATAGAATTTGTTGATCGCGAAGATATAATACAGTCAAGATTAGTGCTTTGCAGCAAGACTTTTCTCCACTGGTCTGAAGATGCTCGGTGATATATCGCTAACCCTCCCTCGGTATGATTTCAATTTCATGTACTGTTTCAATTTCATTCGAATTAGGGCATCGTTCGGTTCCATTTGAAGAGATTGAGTTGGAAGAACGTGCTGCAATTTTGTTCCGGAAACAAAATGTGGCGGTTTGTGTGGATCATGTCGGCGGAGATTTGTTTTTTAGGATGCATTTGGGTTAGATTATAGCTAATTTGATTTGTTTTTTAGGATTGAATTTGGGTCAATTTGTAGCTGATCTGAGTAGCTCCTATCGTGATGGTGAGAGTTTTTAAGTCCCGGAATTCGTTTGGATCAATTGATGTTGTTGGTTGTAGAAAAAACTTTCGGGGGAATTTGATTTTCTTTGACTAATTACTGCGTATTTTCATATGCCAATGCTAGCGTGAAAAATGTGTCTTAGTGTTTGAATCTCTCTGAGTACATGGTGTTAGATTGGCTGTTGCTTGCTGATTTGTTTCTTGAAGTTGATATTTTTCGTGCAATTGTTTCACTTTGGGCATTTGATTTTACATATATGATGCGTCGGTGTGCAAGTTATCGACGTAAAGATCTGGATATATGAATAGTATTTCAGTTTAAGATTTTTTAATGCACTTTGGGATCAATGAGATTTTGATGTCTAATCGTCAAAACTGGCAGGCACGAGCTGTTGAGTATCATTAGGAAGCACTCAAAGTCGATAGGGCAAACCATATTGGATGATGAGGAGTCACCAGATGATTTGGAAATGGACCCTATGTTCTGGCATAATATCATTGACTCATATTTTGTTCGCAGTAAAGAGTCTAGGGGGCGTGAGGATGATGATCTTATATTTTTTGTTAGAAAAATGGTGACTCTACCTCTTTATTCACAACCTTCAGTTAATCTTATATAAAAAGTGGAGGAGCTTAAGTGTAATTGTCCTTGTAGAATTTGGAGGCACAAAAACCCGATGGCGATGCAGAAGGCAACTCTCCTTACTTTGTACGCAGGTGGGCACCTAAGGTAATTTTACAATAATATACATTATATTGATTGCTAAATAACCATTACGTATCTTATTCTTATGTATTGGATAATCAAGATTGCTTTCTTTCATGTTTTTGTTTATTTAGAGGACTATCTTCATTCATTATTTTTCATCCTTTATTATGCATCAAAGTTCAAACCTCTAGACAGACTACTCGCTTGTTTAACATCTACGTGAATGGAAAAATTTCAGTTAGATGTGGCCCCGTTTTGTTAATACTGAGTTTGTGTGGATTTTACTTTCTCATACACACATTTATAGGGAGCGTGGAGGACTATCATTATTGAACTGTATTTGGTTCCAAACCATCGGACATAATGACATAAACGGGTCATTTTCTGGTGCTAATTTATGAAGCATATGCATATCATGATGGCACCGTAATTGGAATTATGACACCATCGGACAACAAAATTTGATTTGATTTAGAATCTCTTGCAATTTCATATTACTTTCTTGAGTTTCTTCTGGTTTTTTATTATGATCTTGCACAGTGACACTTTGTTGCCTTGTCACGATCATTTAAGCAATTGGGTTTCATAAATGGAATCTCTTAGATATGTAGCACAACACAAGTTTCATAATTGGTTAAATGTGACTTTCACCTTCTCTATTTTAATCCATGAATAATAAATAAAGTTTCATTGAAACTCGGGCACAAAGTTCCACATATTGTATTCCTTTCTTTTAATCAGTGTTCTACTTAGCATTATGCATCTGAGTGTAAGCTGAGTGCTTGTCCTATAGTAAGTTCTAACAAACCTATCCACTTCTCGTATTTTATATGATAGATTATTTGATTACTTTCTAGTAAATCCAACTGATTCCTTTTGTCTCGCAGTTGGATGAATTAGTTGGTGAGAAATCAGCAATTATAGATTGGAGGCGTTCTTTTTATCTAAATTTGATTGCTCATACCTCCTTCAGTGTGACGGTAGCAATTTGCAGGTAGTTTTTATATTTCCATGGTCTACAGAAGTCCTTTTAGCTGCAGTTTGATTGACTTGTCTATTTTCTAGTGCTTGAAACACAAGATGAATAACCGGTCTTGTCTGATGGGAAGTATAAATCATAGCAGTCATGCCTACCCTTTAGTTTAGCCAAATCCTATAATATTTATGAATGGGACCACACTAAAAACTAAACTTTTCTTAGAACTATGGTTGAGGAATTAGTAAAGACTAGCTGTGCGCCTGTGCTTGGTAACTGATGGAAGTGATTGACTGTATGTCATGAATATATTATATAACAAATGTTAAAGACTTGCTTAACTTTCAAGACACACATGGAAGTGTGGGGATCCATGTGCAGGGTGCATATAGGCTATTTCTTGTCATGTTTGTTTCAACATCTTAAAGTATCGGATTAGTAAAGCATCTAGGGTACATCTCATGGGAAAATAATGAGGTCTGAGAGTTCCTTGCTTCTATTTTCCAGCTAGAAAAACTTAAATTTGCACTTCAGAGGGAGAATTGCTTGTGATGGAAGACCCATGTTTTTGTCTTTATTTACTAGAGAATGTTACTCCTCATCTTTAATTTTCAAATGAATTTAGTGTTTTCTTTTTTCCTTCCTAGTCATCAGGTCATTCGGCAATATCAGCAGGGTGAAACTTTGTCTCCTATCTATAAGGTAGCAGGCTATCCATGTTTGCTCCAAAATATCCATGTATAATTTGTCTGAACTTACCTGAGAAAAATCAATCTGTCATGTTTAACAGGTTGTGAAGACTGTATATGCATCTCCTAGTCGTATTAACTTTCATTTGGATTCAAGAAAGGCAAGAATTTCTCATACCTATCTGTGAATCTCATTTGTCGATTACTTTTGTTCATAACCGAGACTTATATGTGCATTCAGGAAGTAGAAACAACACCTGCCTATCCAGATATCTGTTTTGCAGTAGATGATTTTGATTCCACTTTTGACTCAGTGGTAAGGTTCGGATTAATAATTACACTTGATGCATATTTATTTTCTAAATAATATTTGTTGCTCTAGTGTATGACATGACATCTAATTCATAAAAGTTGTACATATCATTAACCATCTTTCTTTTGTAAATATCATACTTATCTAAAACCTTCCCCAGTGTGTAATCTCTGTTGATTGACATTTCACCGAGTTTTTAATAGTGATCTGTCGGGCATCAAACAATGATCTTTTGGCCATTTAGGGTTACATATGGGTAGTTGAACTTGTAATACATTTTTGGCGTTATTAATAATTTCAATCCACAGGTCTTAACTGATCCGGACCACTGTTATTGTGTGTTGCTAAATGCTCATGACGGGGCAGCATTTCCACATGAAAGAAAAACAGAGCAAGCTAATTCAGACGTTTCTTCTTCCGAAAACGTTACAAGTCATGGAAAGATAAAGAACTCCAAGGTAGCTTGTTAGAAATTTCAAATAATAGTTTTTCCAAGAATTATGTTACTTCCTCTGACAACTAAGTTTTTTCCACAGATTACCCTTTTTTCAGGCTTTGTCAGCTATCAAATGGTTCGAGAGGCATATGATGGTAGTCTACTTTCTTTTTGCTGATGCTGGCTTTCGTGCTTCGGGGCAATGCTGAATATTGCAGATATTCCAAGATGCGCGTTATTTACAAATATTAAAATGTTTATTTATTTGTTTTCCAGCTGGTAGGAGTGGATTCGGAAGTCTTCTGTCTCTTGGTCATTCCTCAGCCAGAACTGACAGAATATTCATGAAAGGTCCAGGAGGACGCGGTGAAGTTGAAGTAGCTGTCTCGGGTGTCCTAGGTGAGTCAACAAATGATACACTACCTCATTTCAATGTCGATGTATAACGCTTATTTGGTTGGAGTTGGAACCATGTGCATGTGTGATTTTACCAAAGGGATCAATTATCGACTTCTCTATATTATAGTTACTCGGCTGGTCTCGTTTAGAATATTAGGGTGTTCGAGCTCAGGCTCGAGCTCGACTCGAGCTTTTGATATGTTATTCGAGCTCGGCTCGTGGGAAACTTGATAATATTATTTTCGAGGTTGAGCTCAACTCGGCACTTGGGCGGAGCTAAGGGCCGGGCAACTCCAGGCAGTCGCCCGGGCAATTTATTTTATATAGATATATCTATATATGTTAATATGTTTTCATTTCTTGCCCTCCATGATTTATGTGATTAGAACTGTAATCTAATTGAACCGAATCAAGTACTATTAGATTTGAATGTGGTTGATTTAAAAATTATAAGGCCTGTGTTCGGCTTGAGCTCAATTCGAGCTTTCAAAAACTAAGTTCAAATTCGTCCGGTCATTTTATTATTCCTAGCTCCACCCCTGACTCGGCTCGTTCGATATTTATATTAATGGCCTCAGCTCATGACCTAAATGTTTAGAGCTGGTTCGTTGTAATCATCTATAATGTAAATGATAAAACACCACCAGCATCTTTTAATCTCCATCCGATTTGCGGATCGACCATGGAAGTTGCTGAGATTTTAAAATCTTGATTTCGCCCTCTTTTATCAATTATCCCATGGAAGCAAGTTAAACTTTATAAATTTGAATGCCTCTTCAACAGATCAAAGCAAGGTGGACGTTGGTCCTCAGTCACCGATCCAAATATCTAAGAAGGGACTTGGTTTAGGAACTATCGTCCGCAAAGCAGCATTCGCGGCATCCACTGCAGCAAAGCAGGCTTACGCTGCAGCCTCATCCTCCCCGCACTTGGATGGCGAAATGCTACCCCTCAAGTGTTGCTTGATGTCGATCTCTCTGCCATGGGAAAATATCGTCCACGATCTTCTATTCAAGGTGACTGCTAAATCTTGTCTGTCGATCCTTTCGTGGCATAAAAGGGGTCGAACTACTCAATGTTGTATAATTCTGTACTATATAAGAGAAGGGTTGCAATAAAACAGTGAGTTGAGTTATTTTACTAAAAGGGTATCTGCATGAAATGCAGGGAAGTCCTCCGGTTAGCTTGTGACCGTCGGATCTCGCAGTTCGAGTCGAAAGAGGTACTTGTAATGGAATTCACATGAAGAGAAATGTTGAGTTTGAATGTACATTATCTGTATTTTAGTAATTGATCTATTGCAGTTAAGTTGAATATTTAGTCTCTTTGTTTTTGTTTAGTTAGAATAATGGTTGATCTTCAATGTAGCCAAGCCAAGTGTTGTCTTTGAATTTATTTCACTCAATACATTTTCTTTTTTCTTCTATGCACAACTGCACAAGAGCAGTTTTGTGAGAGATATGTTGCAGCATAAATATTTGTTTTGTTTTATTAATAGATTTTTGTAGCATATAATATTATATTGTTGAAATATAAGAAATCTTATAAATAATTATGTGCATTCAAATTCTTAACATATTGAATCTAACAAAAACAATACAATAATAATAATATGGATTTGTGGTGGATTTTGGAATTTTAATTTTTTCCCAAATTTAAATGATTCTTATTCTGTCCACAAAAAATGTATTTTTATTACATATTTGAGTCATTTGACTGTCTATCAAAAGTGTATTTTTTAGACATGATATTATAAAATATTCAATATTTTAAAATTTATCTATCTATATATATATATATTATACGTTTCTCCATACTAAAAACATAATTTACAGTTTTCTCTTAAAATTCATGTCGATTTTTTCAAAATATATTTTTCATAGGCAAATGGTTTTGATTATTTTCAAAATAATTTTACGCAATATTAATTTGGGAAAAAAAATTGAAAAAAATATAGTCTGATAAGTATAATAATTTTATGTAGTTTTTAATTTGGAAAAAATATAATCCATTTAGTAAGTTAATAGTTTTCATCATTTAAATAATAATAACAGACAAATATACGCTATAACGCTTCGAAAGAGAGAGATATAAATCGCTGATAAAAGGACTAAAATAGCCATACGTACAGAGGCCAACTCAAAAGGGTAAGTTCGTAAACACCAAGATTTCAAAATTCAAAATTCGATATCGAAATCCGACCGTTTCCCGGAAAGACCCAACGAGATTTAAATTATTAGAAGAACTACAGAACAAAAAGAGGAAGAGAAAAAAAAGGAGGAGGAAGGGAGAAACTGAAATTCGAGTGATTGCTAGATCGAGAAATGGAGAAGATCTGCGTGGCAGTGAGAGTAAGGCCATCTGCGAAAGAAGAAAACGTTAATGGATTTCATTGGAAGGTCGATAGCAACCGTATTTCGCTGCATAGATCTCAGGGAACTCCCATTTCTGGGGTTTCTTATGCTTTCGGTGAGCTGATTTGAAATACTATGTGCGCGTGGGAGCTGCTTAATTGCCGGAGATTCGATAGTAATGATTCGATTTTTGCATTGCTCATTTATTTTGCAGACCATCTGTTCGATCAGGAGTGCAGTAATGGTGAAGTTTATGAGCTTCTGATCAAGGACATCATTAATGCTGCTATAGAAGGGTTTAATGGTGCGTTTTAAGACTGATTATGCTTCTAGATTGAAAGAAAACTTTTGAGATAACAGAAATTAATGTCGGTTAAGCAAATAAGTAAAACGTTGCTTCATTAGAAGCGTGGGACCGGCTTAATTGCCAATTGCCGGAGATTTGATAGTAATAATACTAATATTTTTAATCAGTTTCTGGTAATTTGTTCTGGTTACTATCATTTTTGTGATGGTCTGTGCAGATGACTTAATTGATTTTTGACTTCTTCAACTTCTATTCAGTATTCGTTACGACCGTCCTTTCATCAATTGATACAGCTTGCGTTAAATCTCAGCTTTCTATTTTAATATCCGTAACAGATATTTTACTAGTACGAAATAATGGTAATGCAGGAACTGCATTTGCTTACGGACAGACTAGTAGTGGCAAAACTTTTACTATGAATGGTTCAGAAAATGATCCTGGAATTATCTCAAGAGCTGTTAAAGACATTTTTGCAAAAATTGAGGAGGTAAAGAAAATTTTGTTGCCCCCAAATATATGCTATGTAACTTGTATACAACAGGATTCAATTTGGATTTCTTTTGTTTTAGGCATCAGACAGGGAGTTTCTCATTCGAGTTTCCTACATGGAAATCTACAATGAAGACATCAACGATCTTTTTGCTGTAGAAAATCAAAAACTTCAAATTCATGAGAGCTTGGTGGTAAGTTGTGATTAAATCTTCTATAGCACGTGATCAAATTTATAAGAGTATTGATATGTGTTGTCTTCTAGCGTGGAGTATTTGTTGCAGGCCTAAGGGAGGAAATTGTGAACAGTGCTGAGCAAGTGCTCCAGCTTATCGAACTTGGAGAAGGTTTGATCTTGTATTAGATGCAAATGAAATCAGTACTTTGTTCTTGGGCTTGTATTAGATAGATGCAAATGAAATCAGTACTTTCATTCTTGCAGCTAATAGGCATTTTGGTGATACCAACATGAATGCTCGTAGCAGCAGATCACATACTATTTTCAGGATGGTATGTGTGTCTTTTGCTTCTCCTCCTCCTCACAGTTTCTCTCTCTAATGTGGCACTTTGCATGAAAGTTTTAAGTTACTTTAATTCAGTGATAATTCCTGTGTATCTCATTAACTGCATTGTGCTTCATGATTAGGTAATCGAAAGCAAAGCTAAGGATAGCAAATTCAATAATAGTCCTGATGATGCTATCCGTGTCTCTTTCCTGGTATGTTCTTAGTCATTCATTGTTGATTTCCTATTCTTATGACTCATATTAAGAAGCATGAACTCTACTTTTTGGATTGTTTTAGAAGACTAGTAAAGTGTGAGACTTGTGTATTGGGAGTCAATATTTATTAAGGAATTGTGGGATAATGTGTATATATGAACTATTACTAAACTGTTCGAGTAAAGAGGATAACAAAATAACATTCAGAGAATAATCATGAACGTAGTATATAAGGAAAACTGAATGCATAGAAGACTGATAAGTGTGCTACCTGCATGCGCCGCGCCCTCTTTGATGATGGCAAAAAGCCTCTCTAACATAAAACAATTATGGCAACAAACTCATCTAATAATTATTTCCAGATAACTAAGTCCTGATTCAACTGAACTTTCTGTTTTCTTACCAAAAAATAAAATCAATTTTTAATATATATGCAACTGATGCTTGTTTGAACTTTTGGAAGTAGAATTTAGTCGACTTAGCCGGGTCTGAAAGAGTAGCGAAAACTGGTGCTGGAGGAGTCCGTTTGAAGGAAGGAAAGCATATTAACAAGAGCTTAATGATTCTTGGCAATGTGATCAACAAACTGAGTGAGGGTGGAAAACAGAGGTAGTTGCAGCTGCCTCTCTGTCAGACCCTATATACATGTTTGTTGCTCATCAAATATCATTTTCAGGGCTCACATTCCTTATCGGGACAGTAAGCTTACTCGCATTCTTCAGCCGGCATTAGGTGGAAATGCAAAAACGTCAATAATTTGTACTGTTGCACCTGAAGAGGTATATGGCCGCTCCGTTTTTATATATTGAAGTTAAATTGATTTTTACACCATATTCATATTTATTATTAATATTACGTACAGATTCATATAGAAGAATCAAAAGGGACACTGCAATTTGCTAGCAGAGCAAAGAGGATAACCAACTGTGTTCAAGTGAATGAGGTTTGTTCTAACACTTGGTAAATTTTCTTTAATGTCTATGTTGTTTCTTCCTTATGTTGGATGTTTCAACTGTACACACAGCCGCTACGCTTATAACATGGCTTTTGTCCTTTTCAAATTTTGCTTTAAATGCATTTTTAGGTAAATTTAAGGTTAATTTATTATGTATGGTACTCACTTAACAGTCAGATATATCATTTCCTTGCTTTGCCTTTACAATAACACTAGAGTAAACAAATCACCGCCATTTTTATATGACCTCAATTGAAAGTTGAAACATATAGTTGCTTATTATTGATTCATACAAGAGAATCCTGTTCCCTTTGGAACTACAAAAAGGTTGTCATCCTTCCTTTGTTGCAAAAGAACCTGAGTGATTTTAATGTTTTCCAGATATTGACAGATGCTGCCTTATTGAAGAGACAAAAGTTAGAAATAGAGGAACTTCGGAGTAAACTTCAGGTACCATGATTACTTATTTTCTGGACAATTACACTAAACTCTAACTAACTAAAGTTACTACTTTAGGGATCTCATGCTGAAGTATTGGAGAAAGAAATATTGAAACTGAGGAATGACATGCTGAAGGTAATTCCTTTATATGCAGACCGAAGTAGTCGGTTGCCTTTTATTGTTGCTGAAACACTCGGTTGCCTTCAACTGTATTGCATCAGTATGAGCTGGAGCGGGAGAAGCTAGCCACAGAACTAGAAGAGGAAAGGCGATCACAAAAGGAGCGAGAACAATGCATTAAGGAGCAGCAAATGAAAATTCACAATCTTAGCAATCTGGTTACCATGTCAGACTCTGATAAAAGCTCTTCCCATGTAAAACTTTCTCTTCCTTGAACTCATCTTTCTCTTTTTCAGTGACAATACTTGTGGTTGTGGTTTATACTTCCACCCCAATTATTATTTAGGCCTCCTGGGATAACCATTTTGGATTGAAAAATTACTCAACTTTTAGATGTTGCATTCCATATTCTGTTATCGAAAATGAGTATCCTTTTCTTTTCATCATTTTTTATTCTCTAATAGTGTTAATCATGTTCTGTGAAGGGAATCAATGCCAATGAATGCTATATTAATAATTAATCACGTCATTATGCCTCTTTTATACTATTCTGATGAGTTTAAATTTGAATCAATGCTGCTTGACAGAATGGTGCGAAAGACTATCATCCAGAGGAAAGTATAAGTAGTCACAGCATGCGCCAAGAAGATGCTTTTAGTACTCCGATTATTAAAACAGTTCCTAATGTTTTTGTGGCTAAGCGATCACGTTACTCAAGCCAACCAGAGTGTAGCCCCCTTCCAGATGTATTAGGTGATTGTGCTGATGAAGACACATGGATGAAGATGAATAAAGGATATATAGCTGACCTTGATTTACTTCATTCGACCCCCCCTTCAAGGAAGATCCAATCATTTCCAATTAGTGAGGTAATTTACAATGCAAATCTTTTGCAATTGGTTATGTCTTCAATGTGAACCCAAAATAGTATGTTATCTTCTGTTTCCCATTTTTTATTAATCGTGAAAAGGACTCACTCTACTTCATCTCAAAGAAGACTTTCTTCTGCCACCAATGTTTTATGTGGTAGTTTTACTTCCATATATGGCCCTACTACTTGTGATTTCTCCAGGTGTATGTATGATATTTGAGCAATTAAACTGGCCTTTTTAAGAATGTGAAGTAGGATATCATGACATCCCTAGAGGCTAGAACCATGGCCAATTTACTTATTTTATGTGGTTTGTCACCTTCATCATGTGGTAGATAACTATCAGGTATTGATGAAATGCCATCTTCCTCATTCTTCTATGCATTCTTGAATTTTAGAAAGGAATTAATAATGGAGACTGTATTTGTTTCATTACATAAATTACGTTTCACATCTTGCTACAATGCTACAAGGATAATTGCTCCCATTTACTTGTAGCAGTAGCTTAGCATGTTTGAGTATACCATGCAAGCTGGTGAAACTTTGGTATCTATGTAGGATTTCTCAATGGAGAATTGCAATCAAGAAGTTCAAAATCTCCGAAGACAGCTAGAGCTTGTTATAGATGAAAGAGATGAATTCAAGGTGAGTTGCTGGTAATGTAATTTTTGTAGCTCTGATGAAAAGTTCTGTTACTAGGAATCAACAATAGTTCATTCTTTTATTTATGTTAATAGCAATTCTTTGTTTTTTCGCTTCTTGTACGTACTCTAGAGGAAGTACACACAACAAGTCTCACTCAGTGACCAATTAACACGAGAGACTTCTGAACTTCAAGAAGAGATATTGCTAACACGAGAAGTTCCACGAATGCTGCTTGAGACTGTGACAAATTGCAAAGGCATTAACAACGAAGTTTTTTCTATTATACAGGTAAAGCAGTTTACATGCATTCCAATACAAAAAAAAGTTGAACCTAGAGAATTCTGTTAAACTAATATATATGTTATATTTATCTTAAGCAGAACTGTATAGCGGATGAGAAATCCGCAATTTCTCAATTAGTCTCTACCACAACTGAAGTTGGAGCCTCCATTTTCTCAGCTTTAGAATCATATATAACGATGGCTATGGATGGCAAAAAAACCTCATTAAATGATTGCTCTGTACAAGAGCAATGCAACATGCTCCATCAGAAGCTGAGTGGTGCAGTTTCCTCATTGGTCTCATCTGATGGATCAAACCTGAGAGATGAGCATGAGAATAATTCTTCTTACAGATGCAATACTAAGGTAGCTGTCTGGTCATATATGTCAAGATCTCACATGCCAAATTTCTTATTTTTCTCAGTCATCACAATTGGAATGTGTTTCTCCTTCTTCAAGCTCATACTTGCAGGTTTATACAGACTTCTTTACTGGTGATTAGTCTCTGTAATTTGTGTTAATCACTTTGCGAACTTATTATTCAGTGAACTTCCAATACTCTTAGTTTTTTATAAAATTGAATCTCTGGTTATGTATCTGCAAGAAAACAAGTGATCTACTTAGCCCTTATTCCTTAACATTGCCCAACCAGTTTACCAATTGAAACTGTGCTGTGTGAGCAAGGACATGCTCATTTGACTTGTTTTACAATGTTATTTAGGGGAGGGATATTGTTTTAAAGTAAAAATAAAGTATTTAAACTGAAAAAAGTCTATATACCTCTGAATTATATGAGAAATTGTAACTAGTAAGTAGTAAATGATTGAGGGCAATCCTCCATCTTGCCTTAGAAAAGATTGTCCCTTGATATTCAGCTCAGTAGAACTATTAGTCCTGCTCCTGTAGTAGTGAAATACAATAGATATTAGAAGCATTTCAAGATGAGTAAAATACTGAATAAGAATTCTTTTATCTGTAGTTTTGTGACTTTTGCCTAAAACCAGTACTATCTGCATGATATATTTCCCAGAAATTAGCTCAGCATATTTCTTCCTTTGTCATTTCATTTATTTGGCATCAGTCACCCTGCTATCTGTATGGTCAAATCACTGGATGTTGTCGACGAAGCGAGATTCTGTACGTAGTTTGCATGTTGCATATTGTGGTTAGGACTATAGTTTCTATTTCTTCAATCAGGGAAATTTATGCTGATTATTGTAGATTCTTGAATTTATTGCACAGCCTCAGCATCCATGGAATTTAAATCTTTCCTTGATTACAGTAATTTAAATGAATATATAGGCACATATATGCTGAGATACATATGTTCTTAAACTCTAATAGTAGTGTGTTTTAATGTGAAGGGCACTTTGGGAGGACAAATTGCTTGTTGGAAACAGGCACTGGAAAAGGAAGTTGAAGAAACCAAACACAAGTACAATGACTTGCAGAAAGAGTTGGAAGTTAAAATCCAGCTACTTACTATTTCGGAAGGACAATATCATAGGTTGGAAAGGCAGCTCCGTCTTGTTGAAGAAGACCGAGATGCAGTGCTTGAACGAACTCAAAGGCTCGAGGAATCGGAAAATGAAGTCGAAGAAATCAAACATAAGTACAACGACTTGGAAAAAGAGTTGGAAGTTAGTAATCAGCTTCTCAAGGTTTCTGAAGGAAAATATCATAGCTTGGAAAAGGAACTCCGTCTTGTAACAGAAGATCGAGATGCAGTGCTCCAAAAAAGCTTTAGCTCGTCCCAAATGCTCCAGGCACTGGAAAATGAAGTGAAAGAGATAAAATGTAAGTGCAGTGACTTGGAAAAGGAGTTAGAAGGTAAAGATCAGCTTCTCAAGGCTTCCGAAGAAAAATATCACTGCTTGGAAAAGGAGTTCCGTCTTGTAACAGAAGATCGCGATGCCGTGCTTCAGAAAAGCTCCACTTCATCCCAAATGCTTCTGGCAGTTCAAAATGAAGCAAAAGAAATCCAATGCAAATGCAGTGACTTAGAAAAGGAGTTGGAAGGCAAACATGAGCTTCTTAAGGTTTCCGAAGAGAAATATGACAGCTTGGAAAAGGAGTTCCGTCTTGTAACAGAAGAGCGCGACGCGGTGCTTCAAAGAAGCTCCACTTCATCTCAAATTCTCCAGGCAGTACAAAATGAAGTCAAAGAAATCAAAGACAAGTGCAGTGACTTGGAAAAGGAGTTGGAAGGCAAGAATGAGCTTCTTAAGGTTTCCGAAGAGAAATATGAGAGCTTAGAAAAGGAGTTCCGGCTTGTAACAGAAGACCGCGATGCAGTGCTTCAAAGAAGCTCCACTTCATCTCAAATTCTCCAGGCAGTGCAAAATGAAGTCAAGGAAAACAAAGACAAGTGCAGTTACTTAGTAAAGGAGTTGGAAGCCAAAAACGCGCTTCTCAAGGGTTCCGAAGGAAAACTTCACAGTATAGAAAGGGAGTTCTATCTTGTCAAAGAAGACCATGATGCAGTACTCCAAAGAAGCTCCGCTTCATCTCAAATGCTCCAAGCATTGGAAAACGAAGTCAAGGAAACAAAACACAAGTACAACGCCATGGAAAAGGAGCTGGAAAGTAAAAACCAGCTTCTCAAGGCTTCCAAAGAGAAATCCCATACCTTGGAAAGGGAGTTGCGCGAATTAAAAGAAGACCGAGACACTATGCTTCACAAAATCTCGAGTTCATCTCAAGTTGCAACACAAATGAGTGGTGAAAAGGAGAGGGCTCTGAAGGAGCTTAGTAATGAATTGAAGAGGAGAAAGAAGCTCGAAGAAGAGATCAAGCAGTTGAGCATTGCTTTCGCGTGTCGACAAAGGTCAGCAGCGTCGTTCCACACCGTATTTAAATCCGTGCTCGAGACGATTAAGGAGCAACATAAAATCTAACTCCATTATCCAAACCTCATGGATTTTGAAGGTCTCTCTTCTCTATTAAACTCTCCCTGCATCTTCATATGGTAGGTGTGTGTTGAATGTGTTGTGCTTATTCAAAATGAAGTGATATATTGTGATCATTCTCTTTATGCATGTGATTTTTTTTTCTCTTTTTGGAACCTTGCATGTAATTTATTTTAGACTACACAAGGTGCTGCACTGTAGAATCCAGTATGTATTATTATAGTGGAATATATATTTGGAAGCATATCGAAAATTATTTTTTAAAATAGGAAGAAAATATTATTACATCTCACCAAGTTAGGCACTTTTGGATAATTTAATATATGATTTTTAATTTTGGAATTTATGCAATAGAAAAATTGAAAATTATAATACATTTCGACAAAAGCGTATCAAATTTGAAAAAGAGTAGGAAGAAACGGTTCGATCCTCTTAACTTGATTTCTCGAACTGGCTCTTTCCCGTTTGGACACCTGTTTTTCGTAGCCACGCACGAAGCAATAGAAAGGATTTCAACGCCCTAAAATACTTACTTTCATTCATATTCATTAGTCTAGCGTGAAACTAAGAAAGAGAGATGTGCCTAAGAAAGCATTGTAAGCAAACTGTGCACGCTAAGAGAAAATGAAAGATGGACAATTTTGGATTGAATAAGAGGCAGATCAAAATATGGTGTGGAAAAACTCAAATCGATATGAATTACAGTGGACACAATTAATGTGATCGTTATTGATTTGATGATATATATATATAATTTGATGGAATTTGTTAGCAAGTTTATTAGATATTTGTTATAGGGCTTTTAACATGATTTGGTTTAATATTGAGTAATCAATACTCATCTATATCCAGTATATATTAGTGAGGTAGTATACATAGACATAAATTCGAGTAACGTTCTAAAATTCTTATATATTATTGGCAGTTGTCGGTTATCTGATTACGTATTATTATCACATCAACTACGAGCATATTAATGATACACACTACTAGTAGAGTTTGATGATATCATTGGTAGTTGTTGATCAAATATTGTTAGAGTTTATAAACTTAATATTCCTTCGGTCCTCTATTCATGACACGTTGCTTCTGAGCACGAAACAGACTATATTCTTCATATTTCATGCATGTACGAATAATAATAACGTATTATATTTTCATCAAGAAATAAGTAAATACGTGTACGACCGAGTATTGTAAGAAAACTTTTATTCATATTCCATGCATATACGAATAATACTAACGTATTATATTTTTATCAAGAAAAAGATAAACACGTGTACATTCGAATATCTACTCGCAAAAAAGTAGTTGCCCATTAAAATTATGTGTAATGTTAACTAACACAATCTAAACATAACTACAAAGCATTCAAATTCAAGATCATCACATGTTATAATATATAATCACATAACCTAAAAAAATATGTTTAATTTTGTCAAAAAAATATAATAAACCAATAATATACGTATATAAATTATAATAATGAAAAATATGATATTTATTATAAAAAAAAACTCAAAAGAACGTAAAAAAATGTAATAAAATCCATGGGTTTAAATTTTTTGAAAGTTAATATATTTACGATTTAGAAACGAGGAATAAATTGTAGTAAAAAGAAAAGACAGAAAATGGAAAATTCTAGATTCGAATATATGTTTATGAGTAATAAAATTCAATAGAAAATAAATTAAAAAGGAATAAAAAACGCCGTTATAAATACTAAGAAGAAACCCCGTTTAGCTTTGTATCTCTGCTTAATTGATTTCGAAGAAGTGTTCAATTCAAACCTTCTTCGTCTCTCCGGTAACTTCTCTCTCTCTCTCTCTAGTTTTTCGCTACTGCATCCTTCAAACCCTTATTTACGTGCGCAGTGTGTGATTACTTGTTGTTTATTCCTCATTTTGCCTCAATTATTTAATGTTTGTGTTCGTATGAAATTAACTTCTTAAATATTGGAAGTGAAGCTTTCCAGTTAGTCCATTTTTTCTTTTTTCTTTTCTTTTTTCTTTTCTTTTTCTTTTTCTTTTTTTGAGTATTGTAGGCGAATCTTGATCTGAACAGCTACTTCGTAGGTTATCGTTTCACTGCTTTTTTTTGATGTAATTATGATTTGCGAGTTTGAAAGCATGGGTTTGAGACTTTGAGTTAGAGTAGCATCTCCCTATCTGATTGTGGGCTACTGAAAGATTGGATTTTGCGAATTAGATTCCCGTTTGTCGATTTAGCTAACCATATTTTTTATGTATAGGAGTTGTTTTGTTGTGAATCTTACTTTCAATAAGTCGTGCATACTTGACCTAGTTCACTCGCCAGATATTCATTATTTGTTGCTTTCTGCAGTTAATGTTTTGGTGAGAATTAGAAGTGTCTAATTTTTCGTTGATAGATGGAAATAGGGGGCAATTCTCTACCCGGTGGGCCTGATGGGGTGAAGCGGAAACTTAGTTATTTCTACGACCCAGAGGTCGGTAATTATTACTATGGGCAAGGTCACCCGATGAAGCCACACAGAATTCGCATGACGCATGCTCTACTCGCACATTATGGGTTGCTGCAACATATGAATGTTCACAAGCCGAATCCTGCTAGAGAGAAAGATCTCAGCAGATTTCACGCAGACGACTATGTTTCTTTCTTGAAGAGCATCACTCCAGAAACACAGCAGGAGCAGCTCAGGCAGCTGAAGAGGTTTAATGTTGGTGAAGACTGTCCTGTATTTGATGGTCTCTACTCTTTCTGTCAGACTTATGCTGGCGGTTCGGTTGGTGGGGCCGTGAAGTTAAATCACCAACAGTGTGATATAGCAGTAAATTGGGCTGGTGGGTTGCATCATGCTAAGAAATGCGAGGCTTCTGGATTTTGCTATGTGAATGATATAGTGCTGGCTATCTTAGAGCTTCTAAAAGTTCATGAGGTTGGTCTTTCTTATTTTACAGATTTCTTGGATTGGATTATGGGAATCTGGAGCAGCACCTTTAAAAAAATATGTGTTTGTGAATCTGTTACTGTTTCTTGATTTGTTGTTGCTAAAGCTTGCCTCCTCTAAAGACTCATTAGAAATTTATTGCACGATTTTCAAGTTCAATTTTCCTAGCATGCGGATTTCCTACACAAATAGAGGTCAAGTCAGATTTTGCTATAATTACACCAAACAAAAGGTATAACCAGTCTAATACAAGAAAACTTCGTCAACATATCAATTGCATGTTGGCTATGTTTCAAAAGCTAAAAAGGCCAAATGCAAATAAGTTGCATTCTTCCGATTTCTTTGTAGTACACTTATGTCATTGAGTATAAAATTATTTGTGTGATGCATGATTTTTGATCACCTTAGTCATGAAGTCTACATCTTTGTGCAGAGTGCTACTCTACAAGCATGGTACCTTACTGTAGCATGTGTCCTATCCTATGAAGAGTCAGGTTGCAACCATGGGAGTGTTTTATTCATTTTTTAATATAAATCATTTCCTTTTGCAGCGTGTTCTGTATGTAGACATTGATATTCACCATGGTGATGGAGTTGAGGAAGCATTTTACACTACAGACAGGGTGATGACTGTTTCTTTTCATAAATTTGGAGATTATTTTCCGGGTACGGGTGATGTACGTGACATTGGATTTGGGAAGGGCAAATATTACTCTCTAAATGTTCCCTTGGATGATGGCATTGATGATGAGAGCTATCAGTCTTTATTTAAGCCAATAATGGGGAAGGTTATGGAAATTTTTAAACCTGGTGCTGTAGTACTACAATGTGGTGCAGACTCGCTGTCTGGAGATCGGTTAGGATGCTTTAATCTCTCCATTAAAGGCCATGCAGAGTGTGTAAAGTTTATGAGATCATTTAATGTGCCTCTACTGTTGTTGGGTGGCGGTGGTTACACTATACGTAATGTTGCTCGTTGCTGGTGTTATGAGGTGAGCCAATAATTAGCCTACTATGAATGTACAGTGTCAGCATAGAGACGTGTCTCTTATAAACACCCAATCCCCAAGTCTGCATCTTAGTTTTCATGGAAAGGAGGCTTTGACATGCTTCCTCTAAATTCCTTCCCACCCCTTGCCTTTTCTCAGTCTGTTGTAAATTTGTAATGGTAGTCTCTCTTACTAAAGATTGTCGAATTTGATTTACAGACAGGTGTAGCACTTGGTATTGAACTTGAAGACAAGATGCCACAGCACGAATACTATGAATATTTCGGTCCTGATTACACACTGCATGTGGCTCCAAGTAACATGGAAAATAAGAACTCCCGTCATTTATTGGAAGATATCAGATCAAAGCTTCTTGAGAATCTCTCAAGGCTTCAGCATGCACCAAGTGTCCAGTTCCAGGAGCGGCCACCAGATACTGATCTGCCACAGGTTTGTTTCCCATCCAATTATAGGTTTCTTATAATTGCCCAGCTTGAGATAATGATATGGCACGAAACATTCCTATAAAATGCCTGGGCTTTCTCAGGCCAGTTGCAGAGTAGGTTACCACTTCTTACACACTGTATGTGCTCCTTGCTTGTTTGAATTATATTGCACTATTATCGAGCCACACTCTTGTGGCACAAAATATCTGCTTTACACAAATGGCGTTTATTGCGAATAAAAATTTGGTGCATGTGACTTCTCAAATTTTTACTCCATGAGCTACTTGTTTCTGGCACTATTGCTACGTTATGATGCAACTGTATAAGAACAGAAGCAGCTCATCAGTTTTATTCTGCCAAATTACGTTCTGCATCCTTGCTCGCTTTGCTATTCGTGTAACTATCCAAGTTGTGGGTTTAACTGTTCAAACTATTTTGACTAAGGGAACTTGATATTGAAGTCTATGTGCAGTCATTTTACGCGTAATATTAGATTATTGTTTCACTCTATTTTTTTTCTAAAAAAAGCGAGTATAAGTTAACATGGTGGAATATGGAAAAAGAAGGTAGAAGTATTGGCTTGTACTTAATAGTACAAGTGTCATGGTATCGAAATTTTCAATTGACCGATGAAACCCTAAACTCTATTTGACCAGTTCTTAACATGTTGTGTCAGATGGAAGAAGATCACGATGGAGGAGAGGATGAGAGATATGACCCTGACTCTGATATGGATATTGATGAAGACCGGTATATTTTCGTTATTTCTATGCTTCTCTTAGAATCTCTATCTTCTCCTTGGAAGGCTTTTGATATTTCTTTCCTGCACAGAAAACCTCTACCAACCAGAGTCAAGATTGAATTTCCCGAACCTGAAGCAAAAGACATGGTACTTACTGCTCTTCTCATTTAACTTTCTTAAAATCGTATATTTTAGCTTCAAGATCATATAATCAATCATTAACGCATGTTCTATACTTTTACAAGTGCAACTTCTGTTTCTCCTTAAGATTTGACAAAGCCTAATGCTTACAACTCCTTGCTATCATACCTCTAAACCTAGGCAGGAGCATTGTCCCAAATTACCAAATTGTACAATAGTGATTTATACAAATGTAAACTTGTGAAAGATTGCTCTATTCTTGATATCTTTGTATAAATAGATAGGTGTTCATATATACAAGATACTAAATAGCCATATACACGCTTTCGTCAGTTTGAGAAATGTATGCAGCCATAATCCAAAAGAACAATACATCTATCCCATGATAACAAGTTTCAATTTTTATAGACGCCATTGTTTTTCTTGTTGTAGGATGTCGTCAAAGAGGATGAGCCGAATAGGGAAGTTGACCTGAAATGCTCTGAGCCCCTTGCCTAATGTTGCTGCTATATTTTCATATCATGTGTCATTTTGGTGTTAAAACATTTTAAATTCTTGAAATGCTTCATCATAAGAGTAAAACCATAGACAAACATGAGGGATTCGGACATGAATTTGCACGAGGACATCTGGTAAAGACTACAACTACTTGTAAAGTATGCAAATATCTGAGACTGACATAGCAAATCCTCTCTCTGCATGGCATATGTTGAATGTGTTGTCTATCCGTTATTAACTTTTTGCTTCCTTACTCCAAATGTCTTGATTAAATCAGAAGTAAATTAGTACTACATAGCTTCGATTTGGGTGTTTGATAGATTGATCAATAGAACCGAACCCTTTTGTTGTGTCGATTGCATGACCTTGTCTTTTACAGTCGGTAAGATGCATCGATAACTTGTGAGCAAATCATGAATTTGTTGTGTTAGTGTCTGTACGAGTTATATGTAAACATGTTATTATCCCAAGCTTCGACATAATTTTCATTGTGGGTGCATCAATAGTACGATTGTAAACTTCATTTTTGGATAGTATGCAATAACTATCTCCATGGAACCCATACATCAAGAATTGACATATAATTAACCTAATAAACTAGAAAATTATTTTGTGGATGTTTGGTTAAGTTAACCAACCTTTGTGTGCACATAAAATAATTCTACTCGCAAAGTCATATCTAGAATGCAGGTAGATTGAAAGAAAAAAAAAACCAAGTTATCTAAGATTTTGAACTCATTTTTTTTTCTTCAGATTTGACAAAACAGTCCAAGCTTCATTTTTCTTGTTTCTTGAGAAGAAATTACAAAATCCTTTACAATGCTATAGAAAGAGAATGAGCATTTTACAAAGACAAAAGTTGATTTTGATTTGATCAATGCAAGAGTAAAAATTGGACAAGCTTACAAAGAAGCCAGAACAAGGATTTTCCGACCTGCCGGATTCGAACCGGCAACTAAGAAGTAAATCCTGGTGCAGCAGAAACCAATCCTCCTTCACTCTACCATTTGAGCTAAGGTCGGTTAAGCACATCTACGCTCAACTGCAATTAAAAAAATCAATCATTAAAATTATAATCCCAAGTTTGTTGTTTTAAGTCTAGGCTTGCTTTGTTGATGAAGATAAATGTAGGAATTTATATATTTGTTGATGAAGATAGGCTGAAACATACAATATGGGAATGTATACTTGCTGACTATGATTTATAGTTTAAAAAAAAACACGGTTGAACACATCACATAAAACATGCATATATATGAAATTTGAAGAATATAAAGACAATTCTCTACATCTCTTTATTTTTTTATTGTATTTCAAATTTAGGATAATTTTACACACGATATAAAGATAATTTGGTGATAGATTTGCTACCTCAAAATACCATAATATTGTAATATTATTGACATTTTGAGTTGTAAATAAGCTAATAGACAAATAACTAATCATCACTAGTGATATATTTCTGTCTTTAATTATAAATTCCATAATTCCAGACACTAAATAAGCCATTTAAATGTTAACCACATTAAAAGTTTTTTTCTATTAAGCCATTTGTACATTGGTAACAATATCCTTAATTAAATTAAATTGAAATCCTCATATTTTGCAAAGCAATGTGATGGTTGAAATAAATGAACTTTGAAATTTCTATGCCAAAACTATTATTTGTCCAAGAAGTTAAAAAGATAGTATGGGTAAAATTATTATAAGAATTTGCCTAAATTTACTAATTACATATTTCACCAATAAATACATTTGTCAATAACATTAAATAAAAATTCCACTGCCTAAATTATACTAGAGTCCAAACAAATGATGAATTCTTTGAAGAGCACTCAATAAGTTAGATAATATACCTAAAGAGAGTTTGTCACTCGTATTCTCGGCTAATAAGTTCTTAGCGCTAAAAGACATCTTGTTTACTCGTTCCTAAAGCAACTTGTAATCTTATTTGTGGTCACTTGAAAATGGTTGGCTATGAATAAAGCAGTAGAAGAGACATACCAGTATGTTTTGACAAAAAATTCGGCTAGGCGTTTCACGTGTATACAGACTACTTCCTTCTCCCTGCACAGTTCGAAACCGGAAAAGAAAAGGAAGAGTAATTGGGATCTGCACTCTCCATCAAATGTTTAAATAACTTGCCAATCATTCTTGAAATTAACTCAACCAAAATGCTGCGTAAATTTATCTCTAGGAACTACGAAAATGACATTTGAACATCACCAGTCGGGCGCTTGTGGTTACAGGCTTTTGATATCAGTTTCTTCAATTGTGACCCTAAGGAACACGGTCAAAATGAAAAAAAATGGCTGGATTCACGCAAATTAAATTCATCCCTCTGTCCCATTAATCTTGTCCCAGTTTGACTAGAATTGTAAGTGTTTTATTAACATTTGGGGCCAAGAATAGTGGGACGGAGGAAGTATATCTATATAAAATAAAAAAAAGTAGTCGTACATGGCATCTTGTACTTAGTGATTGAAACTCTGTGACACATGTTATGCAGGAGGTTGGCAGGCTGAATAAATTGCAGGCCCATAAAGCAAAAGATAGAATCCATTCATTGATATATTTCAACTACCATTTCTACTTCAAGTATGACTTTTATATAAGTTATGAAATCTTTGAAAATTTACCAGTATGTCTGTACATGGCATTGGATCCCAAAACTGTTCCAAAAAGAAATGAAAGAACAACTAACTTGCAGTTCTTAAGGGAAGAAACTCATCTGCAAGATATCTACAAGAATATGCACATGGGTTGAGTTGGTAGATGTCATCATCTTTTACTACCCACATGAACTGGAGATTGTGCAATGCGACGAATTCAAGTAACCGCTGCTGAAGCAGTTCATGACCTGAAAAGCGCATACAAGGAAGATCAGCCATTTAAATCCATGGACAATAATATCTAGGTCATGCTTGTATCAAAAATGCATCACTGTTTTCCTTATCTGCTCTTTATTTAGTTGCGTTATTTGATTTATCTAAATTACAAGCTGAAACTCAAAAGGTTCAGCAGAGGGCATGCTGCACAACTTGCAATGCATGTGCCTGACAAATTCGAACATCAAACAAATACGGGGGAATAAGCCTTCAAAGGGAAGAGGGTAAAGATGCTGAACTCCAACTTTGTTCGTTGTAAACGTGGCGAATAAGGGCATTGAGCTGGCAGTTTGAATATGGAATTATGGATACAGAGAAATAGAAATTACCAGGGACTCTCCAGGAGCAAATGCCACCTCTAGTTAAAGTCATCACAGCCCAGGTGGCAGAATCTTGTCAAAATCATTCTATTCATTGATGTATACATCATGCCTGCAGAATTTTCTCCCAGCATCAATTCAATGAGCCACGACACCTACAAGAGAGTTCATCGAAGGCCAATCAGCATAGATGCCGTATCAAAGGAAAAGGAGCAGGGCACATATAAAACAATTTGCAAGTAGCTGATCAAGTGAGAAAAGCATGTTATAAATACTCGGAACAATTATTTAGAAGTCAGAACAAAAATATTGGGAGTCAGCTAACATAGAATGCAAACAACTTCCAAATCACATTATTTGCTATCACATAATCATGTCGGAGTTTTCAACATATTAGCTGTTAAATACATTCATATAATAGTCGAGCCTTATCATTAAGGAGGTGCGGTTTAACAGAGGAGCGAATTTAGTAAAAGAATATGTGTAGTTTGTCTGGAGACTGGACGTCCATAAACCAGACATTTATCCTCAAGGATGTCAACCATGAGATTAATGATAGACAGTGTCAAAAATATAGAGAAGGCAAACATAATGTCGTGAAGAAGCATGCACAAAATCCTAGTATTACTATATTAGCAGTACATGACAATTCAAGTTGTTAAAAATAGCATAAACAATTATAAGGACGGTTGAGGACTGCAAATATCGTTTCCTTGTAATTTGCTTACACCTATAAGTACAGAAAACAGCCAGCATAAATATGCCATTATTCTGCGCTCTCTAAAGAAAGGTTTTATATGCACATGTCATGCTCAAAGGTGCAAATATTTGACATATAATTGCCCAGAGGCCAGCAGGGTGCAGTTAGAACTCTATGAATATAGTAATCATTTAACTTACCTCTTAGAGCCACAGTTGCAAGGTATTTTTTTCTCCTCCAATGGGAACTTATAATTGTATGTGAGTTCTTCGCCAGCAGAAATATGACGCTTTGCGTATATGAAGATCTTTTTCTGCCCCTCAACACTTATGACCTTTGTATAGCAATTAGGCTGAAATTAGAAAACACCAACACCATTGCATTTAGTGTTGACTCCAAATCACCAGTAACTTAATGCAACATATTTATGACCCTTTTGCAGTAGTTACCTCACAAGAATGATTTATAAATCTAGCAATCCCTCCACGCTTGGTGGCATCAACCTGCAAGAAGATGCATTAGAGTATGTTTCTCCCTCTGTAATATGACCTTGTCATACTGCAAGAATATCATATAAATTGTCTAAAGATATCAATGTAGATCTTTATACGAAGTAACTGAGCTATTGCAGATAAAGAGAGAAAACTAGCAAACAGCGAAAGGAACTAATTGGACAACAAAGAAGGGAGCCTGACGCAATGAAGCCTGATCACTCAATTGGCCAGAGTCATGAAAGATCAAACATAAAATAAGGGGCATAACTGGTTTAAGAGAAGATGAAAATGAAGGTTCAGAAAGTAATAGGCAATGGAGTAAATAATCTATAATAGAAGACGAAGCACCAGACAAACATAATTATGCTGAAAAACTCAATTAAATGTTTATCAAAATCAAGGTATTAAGCTGCACAAATTCAAATATTATCTGTAACATACCACATAACCGTCATCTAATCTGAAAAGATAACTGCTTCCAATTCCCATCTTTTCATATCGCCGCTCGCGTATGTCAGATATCTAGAGAGTTGAGAAAAATATGAGTTAAGTAGAAAGAAAGGAAATGACAATTACGGAAACAGATAAATTTTATATTTCTCCACATTTTAACGGGGACAAATTACACTTTCCACGTCCCAACTGTTTGGACTTTGGTTGACATTATTCAGAGTAGAAAGTGTTCTCCTCAAGGCTTTTTCTCCTCTATAGTGCAAATGCCTCTTAAGGAAAAGCTATATGGAGATATGCATTCAAGGTATGTCTTCTGATCCTATAAGTCAGACTCTCCATAAATAAATTTCTTTTATCGTAGTAGGTGTATGATCAGAAATTTCAGAAGCTCAACTGTATAACTTAGACACAACCCTTCTAATTCTAAATAACAAGAGAGAAAGTGGCCACTTACACTAGAGCGGATAAGTTCTCCAACATATTCAATAACAAAGTCCTCTGCCTCAATTGGTTCCAGCGCAATGAGACCCCAGTCATGTATCTTGCTTCGTTGGAAACGTAACCGTTTCTTCCTCGCCTGGGCAAAGGAAAATTGCAAATTATTGATAATTCGATGGTAGGAAATGCCACCAAGATTCATCCTCCAATTACCTTCATCTGCGTTGCTTTAAGAAGATCAGCACCCTCTGCAGCAGCAAGTAGGTTACGCAACTTAACCCGGTTTGTTCTTGCAGAAAGTCCTTTAGCACTGGATGAATGATTGATATTACAGTCAGAAGTAATATAGAGATCACGGATATGATTTCCCCTTACACGAGCCCTTTCAGCTGGACTAGCCTCAGAAGCCCATCTACGCCATTCCCATCCATTGATGGATGTCCGTGCACAACCATCAGACAGTGGACAAGGTCTCGCAGTCTTACTTCTCTTGGTCTTATGACTGTTAATCTGTTTGGGCACTGCTTGTTTTGAAGTACCATTTGGTAGTTTCTGGACCTTACCAGACCGAGAATATTGTGTCTCATCATTCAGAAGCTTCCTTTTAAGTTTTGCAACCTTATTTGCTGCATGGAAGAAGGGAAATCAGAAGAGTTATAACAGTCGTCTTAGTAGTGAACTACTGCTCAAAAACTTGATTTGGTTTCATAAATGAGAAATTAAGAGAAAAATACAGAAATTTCCGATAATTGAGTTACGATACTAACATTTTTGTATCTTTGAGGCACTTGTAATCTGTGGAAGATTATACTGGCCCTCTTTAGAAATGGAAGGAGTCTGCGTCTTATTACCTGAATCATCTTTAAATAAACTATATTGTCATTGTTAATGAAGAAATCAGCAAAATTGTTAGCACCGGCTCTAAGACTGTAGGAATTGAAGATAGTAGTATAGTACCTTGAAAAGGAGAAAAAACTCTATCGGACATATGATTGCCAATACGATGGACTGATCCCTTTAACCGACGTATACTAACATTATTATCAGGTTTGGAAACCTTTTTCGCTAAATGAGGAACAGTGGGGTCAACTTGTGCAGTCTGCTCTGATATTTTAGGGGTACGACGTCTCTTTGATCTTTTGGATGCTGGTTTTGCATGATCATCTTCTCCCATCATCAGAGACTTAAAAAATGAGTCTTGCCTTTTGCAACCCAACTTAGTTCTCCGAGAATATACATATTTTCCTGTTAATAAAGCTGTTTTGGAGGATCTCTCAGAAACATAAGGTTTTCCTAAATTCGTGGAATCTGCATATACCTGATAAAGCAACATAGAAACATTACATTAGGCAAACAATCGAGTTTACCCAATTAACTCAAGAAATCAGTTCCTCTGGAACCACAAAACTTACATTGTTCCATAATTCGTAACTCCTGACAGAATATGCCGTTGCTATAGCTTTCTCAATGACGTTATCAGAATATAAAGGTCTCAATGTTCTGATGACCGACTCATAAATTCTCATCCGGCTTATCATCAATGCAACCTGCAAAGAAGTTTTCTGCAGGTACCCATCTGATTTAAATGCCTTTATGTGGCGAATTGGTGATAAAGCACAATGTTCAGTCGATTTTTCAGAAATAGATGGCTGCAATTCATCATTAACTGCTACATTGCTAGCATCTTCTAGATGCACAGGCAAATTCTGAAATTTCTCCCTGGATAAATCTACTGGAACATTTACCACAGAATCATCCTCAGAAAGACATGGGCAGAGCTCACCTAATTCAATACTAGTTGGATCATCTAAATGAATGCGCAGTTTCTGAAATGCAGCCTTGGGTACATTTGCCATGGAAACTTCATGACTGTGAATAACAATTTGATGCAACGGATACTTTTCACTTTGAGCTGGACAAAAGTGATCATCTGAAGATTTAGGCACTGAAGTACAAAGATCTTTATGAGATTCATATTCACTTATATGGCTGTCCAGATAAGGTGAGCAGACAGCGACCTGAAAACATGTGGTACTTCATATTAGCATATGATAAAATCATATCAAGAAAAAGAAAGAACCATGAAAATGTTCTAATAAAAGAATGGACACATGCAATTGCACCTGCGCACACGAACACACATATAACCAAAGCAGAAAAGGACATGACTTAAAACATTACCTCATCATTATGACTATCTTGCAAACAATCAACCAGTTCTTTCACTTCCTCATCCACAAATCTTTTAAAGTAATGTGCTAATGACAATTTTGCAGAAGAATGAAGATCATTTAGCACGTATTCCAGGATAGCTCCCATTTCATCACAAGAATTATCATGCCTCAATGGATTTCCATACGAACATTCTTCTATTTCAGAGGGTGGAGAAATCAATGATGATTTTGATACTACATCCACTGAAATTCTCTCTGTTTCAAAACCTGGAGGGCAGTCTACCTCAGAGCTAGAAGAGTCCTGTTCGTGTACTAGACCGTCAGAAAATAAATCAAGTTTTAGAAAAATATGCATTACAAATTATGAAAACCAAATATATAGGACAAATATTAATACATACACAGTCAGCCGGTTGCTTCTCAATCAGCCGTGAGTATTCTTTCCTCTGAATAATTTTTTCAGCAACATGACCAGGAGAGTACCAGCGTTTCTTCTTTCTCCAATCATATGAATAGTCAGCTACAAGATCATATGAGACGGCATTCCAAAAAACTTCCAAGCAAGAACAAAAAATTGTCCTGCTAACAATCATACATGAAGCGTAAAAGTTCTCAACACTTCCAATTGATTTCACACTAAGAGGAGATGTCACGGTCTCACCGCCATAAAATTTTTCATTTTCAACAGTATGCTCTACTTCTACTTCTACTTCACCCCTAATGACATAGCCCTTCTCGTCAGGGTTTTCAGGCTTACACTCATTTTTCTTTGGTGCATCAATACCTACCGCTCTTCCATTTGCGGAAAAGAATTTCACAGACTCAATAACGGGTACGATCTTGGGTTTCTTCTGAGTTCTTTTTGTGGAAAGAGAATCAGATATTATGAAGCCAACTATCTCATCGAGTAAAACTTTACGGGCTGTTTTCATAATTCCGGAATGAAGCTGCGAACTAACTTCTTCAGAAATCTCAGATATCAACTTCAGCGGTAAGCCAGTGCCTTGATTATCGTCATCATGCATGGTAACAGCTCCAATTCTAGCTTTTCTCCAACTGTTCAGCAGTGTTGCCAAATTCAAGGGTTTATATTTATCTTCAACATGATATACCTGCAAAAGTGTATCATGAAAGTGAAGAGGGATGGCTCAAGCTCTTGATAGAAAGAAAAAAAAAAGCATCAAATAAACATCTGTGGATATTTATAATAATTATGGTTACTTTTTGTCCAATATATACTGGCTGCTTTCCTCCCTAAGTATATACTCTTTTTTCCATATTCAAACTCCCTCCACCATCCTAAGATACAGTCAATGTTCCCTTTTGTCTGGCCCAAAATCATAATCCACTTAATGTTCTTTGAAATCAATAACCTTCTTTGTACCGGATGAGTAGATAAGGTTATAGTAGTTGTTTTTATGTAACTTTACTTTTGTAAGTACATTAAATTTTAATCTGTGAGAAAACCGACAATATTTTTTTAGGAGTACATTAAACATAAAACTGGGGCTAAAAGTTTTAACAGTACTTATTAGTATGGCACTATGGATGGAATAATTTACAAAATTTCAATTGAAAAAAAATTTTTAGAACTGCATGTGCCAGAAGTATGTTTAAGAACTTCAAAATGAATAAGTGGGACATAAGAGTAACAAAAGGCAAATGTTTTTAACCACTTCTATGATTCCCTGTTAAAACTAAGCAAAGAAGAAGTTCAATAGCCTCTACAGAAAAATGTCTGGAAAAAGACCAAGTGGAACTCAAACGTCTGTTGATAGGGTTTGCATATATTTCTATTTGGTAAAAAGAGAGAAAAGCCACCTTGAGGAAGTTAATAAACAAAATCCAACTTTCAGACAGAAAGGAGATCCTTCATTTTTCTCCTCACTCTTTCTACTCTTTATTTATTTTCCAAAGTCCCAAAGATAGGGTTTGCATCAGTCTTTATTCTTAAAGGAATAACCGTAATACAGTTGTAAATTCACTTTTTCGAGTCTCTGGTCCTGGCAGCAAAGATATCAGTAGCAACCTCATATTCTTATATATGTTCTAAATTCCTGATTTAACAAGCAGTTAACAGACTAGAATAAATGTACGCACGCAACAATAAAACAAATAGAGTTATTCGAAACACATTTACTTTGTCTGAAACACAAACATCCAAAAAAGTACTGACACACATAAATATATGATGATAGCAGTAGCAGTTGATCACATAAAGGTGATATGATCTAATCACAAAAATATGATATGATCGATACATCTCAGTCAAATAGCATAGAAGTTCAAAACTATTTGCATGAGCAAGTGACCATAAATTATTTCAATATGAAGATAGTAGCTAGTTACCATCAAAGAATCAATAATATATCCGTAGTGACACCACGAGTGAAGCTCATTAAGAGTGTGAGGTCCCTGTCTCTTACCCTCACCATCCTCAAACAGCCAACAAGATTCATCTCCAGTCTGCCATCACAAGCAAACATATAAAAATCAAATCTCGAGGTTAATTGCATTAATTCTTGATCTCCTTATCACACGTACCAGAGTGGAGAAGCTTTCATCTGCATCACCATTTGTTGCAGAGTCCTTCGCGTTCAAGTACACGAAGCCTGTCGCAACATGGTCGGGGAATTGATTGAAGTAGCTGAGAGGCACTGGATTGAGGAAATTCCCATTCACAACCGGATACACTGGGAGCTCCCCAGGCAAGAAACTAGTAAACAAACCCTCGTAGAGCTGCTGCTGTATATAAGGCCCACACATCTGACCGTTTTGATTCACGTACATCCACCCGCTCACGGTGGCTCCGGCGCCGGCGCCGGCGTCGTGAATCCGCGGCACCTGTGCTTCATCCGCATTCGAATTCAATTCGCCGCTCATATCGCGCCTAACTTAGCTGCGATTTGTGGAGGTTTTTTTCATCGTCTAATCCCCTCAAAGACCACTCTTCTCCTACTCCCGTCTTCACGAAATTGCGGCTTTCAACAATGAATCAATCAATTATCAATCTCCAAAAGCATAAATTCTACCTCCGGTTCATCAAGTGAATCATACAAATCGACCGAAATCTTCACTGATTCAATCGAGTAGCAGTCGATGATTAATTCAGTAACTCTTTCAATTGAGAAAGAAGGGGATAATTAATTGAGCGATAAGAAATTGCAATATGAATGGGAAATTTTTGCCATGTATCAACACCACATCAAAACCCTAATTTTTTTATGTGAATAGATATATTAATTTTTAAAAGATCACGAAATTAACACACATGCATATAATTGCAATTATTTATATTTTAATCTTTATATCTTGAGAAAAAACTTACCCTCAAAATTAAATTGAATAATAGATAAAAATAGAGGTGTGACAATTTCGATAAAGGATAGCAATAACAAAATAATATTAATAACATATTGTTGCATTACTTTGTTGACGTTCATTATTAATAAAAGAAAGAATGATGTGAGACTTATCTATTACTCTTTTGTCTAGCAAAACAGAAGAGATTCATCTTATCTTAATTAATTAATAATAATAATAATAATAATAAAAAGTAAGATATTACTCTCTTCCTCCGTCCACCAATATTAGCTACATAGTATTTCTTTTTTAGTACGTTCACTAATTTTTGTTACATTTCAAACTTTCCATTTATAGTACACACTTCAATTAAATAATAATAAGAAGTGAAACTCAAACACCACTCACCACACTTCTATCCAAAATTAAAACATTATATTAAAACACGTGTCGGGTCAAAATATAATAAACATTTATGGACGAATACAGTATGTTTTAAAATGTACGAGTTAATATAGGAAATGTATTTTTTTTTTTCTGAAAAATTGTCACAAATTAATAAAAAAACGTGACTACTTTTAACGAATCATGTAGTAATATTTAACTTTTAAGTAAAAAATACACAACTTTTTTTTTTAATTTGGGCTACCTTTTGGGCCGATACAAAGAGATTGATCAATAAGACCTTTGGGGAAATGGGCTCTATATTAAACTAACTTTAGGCCCAAATAAAGAATATAAAATTAAAAGTTGTGACCATCTCTTAGCGTCGGATTTTAGATTTAGGGTTTAGGATTCTTATTCCATTAGAACTCTCGTTGTTCCTCACTAGTTCAGTAGTAGAGCGGTCGGCTGTTAATCGATTGGTTGTAGGTTCGAATCATACTTGGGAAGATTTGATCCATTCTTAATTAACAAATCCAGAATAAAGAGACTCACTTTGACCGTTAAAAGTAGGGAACCTGTGTTAAACGATAAAATAGCAATCCAAGTATAGACATCCATCTTTTATAAATAATTAAAAAATATAGCCATTGCATACACATTTACCAACAAAACAAAAACAAAATTAATGGTGTTTGTGAAGTAACTTTCAATGTTGCTTTTTATATAGTTTAGAAACACTGCACCTGCAGACACACACTCTTAACACACACAATACATACATACATACATATATATATATATATATATTATGTGTGTGTGTGTAGAAATTGAATTAAGAAAAGCAGATGTGCAGGGGTAGCTTTGATGAAAGCATGTTTGAAGTTTTAGTGATGGACATTGAAAAATGAAGGACCACTTTAGTTTGTTGTGTTGTTATGTCATGTAAGAAGCAACTCTCCATTCACTCCCACTCCTATCATTTATCTACTCTATCTCTCTCTTTCTTGTTCTTCGCAAACAATAAATGAGAATGCGTAGAACATGAACATATTTCAAGTTGCAATTTGTGGATATTCTCGAGAAAATAGAAAAATTCAATGATTTTGGTTTGGAATTTTGTGAGTAAAGACATATAGGGAAGAGTTTATACGAGAAACAAACATAGCGTGAGAACAAAAAAACTAATATGTATCATTAATTAATCTACGAATTAATATATAGTCGTTATTGATTAAAATATTATTTAGTATATAAAAAAGTATGCTTACAAAAATCATGATTGTAAATTTGTAATGTATAAAAGCCTCATGTTAAAATCACAATTGTGTATAATAAAGAAACATTGTTTTATGTATAAAAATAAGTTCTTATGTTATATGTAATACCCATCCCTATAGGCTATAGGTTATATATATATGTTTGTGTTGGGCAATTGATTCTATGGTGAATGATGGTTTGGAGGAACACTTAACTTTACTACTTGATAAATAAATTAATTTACCTTTCATCTTTACTAATAATAAAACTACCACAATGAGATCGAACCAATCCAATCCGATATGTACGCCCGATTTTGGGTGGGTTTGTGAATTTTGGACCGGTTGGATATGCTCAATATCGATCAAACATCCCGCTCAGCCCATAAAACTTTATGCTACAAATAGCACTCCAGAATTTATTGAGTTATATATTTTCTGATTTGATAATTTTCAGACCGATCTGACTCGGTCCAATTTCCACGAAAAAACCTATTAGACTTGGATCAGATGGAGTATGATTTATCGATATTTTCTTGTCCGGGATTCCTTCTCGCTTGCTTGCTTAGAACTCGAAAATTGTCTGTGAGAGTTCGCGAAGAGAATGTAGTCCAAAGGTACGGGCTAACCCAGCCCAGACTTGCAGATGCGGAACACGTGTTCCTCACATCTCGATGTTGGGTCCTGCTGCTACGACCCGAGCTAACAACTAGAAGGAGAGGGCAGTGATTTACGAGTTCATCACTAAAGACCGTCTGGCGAAAACGCCGCCAGGCGCGAAGCGTGGTAGGCCTACGCCGGGTCGCTAGGTCAGAGTCAGAAAAGCGCTAAAAATTATCCCCAAGTAGGATTCGAACCTACAGTGCTTTACCCCTAGATGTCCAGTCAACTGCTGCGCCTCAACGCATTTCAGGGAGAACCAGCTAGCTTTGGGTTCAAGTGGCATTTCATCCCTAACCACAACTCAACCGAATTTTCGCCATTTTGCTCAGTTGCTCCAACGGTGGCTGGACAGTGATCTTTGTGGTAGCGGAGGTAGAATTCGGATCGGATCGATTCATTAAAAAGAATTGATTCAATACATTTCTTATGTAGGGCTTACGTGGTCTTTTGTCAGCTCTAACTAATAACAACCACTTTAATAAATCGATTATTCACATATTTATGAAAATATTGATTAATTTTAGAATGATAATCATTCACCATGGTAAAGATATGTCAATGATGTAGAATTAGGAATTAAGTTACAATTTGTCAATTCACTCCAAACCCATTTGTGGCTAACATTTGAATGTGGGTTGGTAGAAGAGTAGGCAAAAATCTTATGAAATTTTGCTATGTATACTAACAAATACATCTTTACCAATAGTTAATAAAATAAGGTTGGTAGTTTTGTATTCATTTATGAGTTAATTGTTTGGTTGTCACAATCTGTTTTGTCATGTCTCTCCATTCTCTTTCATAATAAATAATATCACAATCTATTGAAATATTGTAGCTAATTAAGGTGGCAAATTGTCTCAACTAAATTCCAAACAATAAAAGCAATCATTCCTTCGCCTTCTTTAATTAACACCAACATTATTTCCAATTTTATATTACACAATTTAATACAGAATAATATGCAATTAACCTCGAATAATTTGATCATTTATAAATAAAACCCAATAAATTTATTAAATACATAAAATATGTTACCCAACTTTTTTATTATCATTGTTGAACTGATGTCGGAACGAACTTTAATTTTAACAAACAATATTGATTTAATTTTTCGAACCTAATTATTAGGATATTAATTCTTAGACATAATTATGATATGGTATGTAAGTACAATTTTCTTGATATAAAAATATATATAATAAAATCAACTTATAAGATTGGATTGTTCTCTATCATTTTTTAATACTCCAAATTAAAAAAAAAAATTGGAGGGGGAATACTAATAAAACCAAAATTAGAGGGCCACGCACATGGAGTTGGTAGTTTTTAGTACCATACTATTCTTATGAATATATATATTTAATTAAAATACAGTTGGTAACATTGAATGACCCACAGAAATCCAATGCAATAAATATAATAATTAAATAGAAAGATGTCCAAATAGATTGAATTTAAAGAATTTGGGAATTCCAATTTGTGTATGTTTGTGTTAGGGCCATGTTATGTTTCTATAAAAAGAAGACAATCAAATCATGGGGCCACTTAGAAAACAACAAAGCAAAGATTATGTTTGAACCCACAACCAAAATTTACACTTCCTTTTTATTTTTTAATATTTTATAATGAATATTTCAAAATTGATTGGGTATTTATCATTGCTTTTATGTATTGCTAGAAAGCTCAAGAAGAGATCTTTCTAGAGATATTATATTATGGTAAACTCCAACAATAAAAAGATATAGACCAAACAGATAGTTGGATTTGAAATAATTTGTTGGATATTAACAAACAGAGCTGATCTCGAGTCTCACAATGAGCTCGAACAGTATGATGCTCAGCTCTTTAGGTTCGCAAATATGTTCAAGTTCGTATATAATTGAACTTGTTTGTGAGCGTGTGGTATGAGCACTATTCGCGAGTTTGAGAAATTAAAAATATATATGTATATATTTCTATAGCTAACAAATATTTGAATTGTTCCGAACTCAAGTAAAATACATATACGAGTTTTTGACGAGTTGAACTCAAGCTCGAATATTATATAACCAAGTATCTGACGAGTTTAAATCAAATCGAATACAAGCTGAGCTCGACCACCAAGAGTAAAAGTCAAGATTCGAACACACAAATAATTTAGCAAACCAGTATTCAACTCGACTCGTATACATAAACCTAGTACATGTATAAAAGAATTTCGAGATAAAATAACAAGCATAAATTAATAAAATTATGAAAAACGAAAGATGGAGGGTCGAAGATATGCCACGTGGCAGGACCTGAGCCATTGATTTGCTTGAGCAAACTGATGTTGTATCACAACTTCTATTTGCCCTTTTTCTTTTTCTGCAGCAAACTGAAGTTACACCACAACTATTACCCATTCTTTATTTATTATTTCATATATTAATTTGCTTGCTTTCATCTCAAGATTTCATCCATCCAAGACAACAAGAAGATAAAACAAATAAAAACATTCCATTTCTAACCACACTGCACTGTAAAATATGTCATATATTTTATAACAATAGTGATATCCTCATAAAATTTCATACCCATAATACCCCTGTATATTTAAGTCTCTCTATGCTTCAAGATCATCAATCTCTTGTGCCATAATTCATTGCCTATACTCAATTTATTACATCTGCAACAAACCCCTCCTTATCTTTTCCAATCTTCAAGCACTTCCCTTCACACACACTTCAAAGCTTTCCTCTAATCTCCAACTCTCCAAAACTAGACAAACATGCCTAAATTGCTAGGACAGTTTCTAGAGGAGCAACAAGAGCCATTCATTCTAGATGACTACCTTCTCGAGAGAGGATATTGCGCGCGAACGATCAAGAGACGCGGGCGGCCCATCCCGAGCTGCGCGGATTTTGTAACCGCAGTGCTCAAGAGGCTCGTGTTGCATGATGAGAGGAGAATCAAGAAGGCAGTGCTCAAGAGGCTTGTGTTTCTTGATAATAGGAAGATCAAGGAAAGTGTTGATCGGGAAATTTACGGAGACGAAGACGAAGATGGAGATGGAGATGAAGATGAAGATGATTTTACTACAGCAAGTGCAACAACATTGTACAGTTCTTGCTCAGAATCAAGTGATGCAGAATGTGTCACAAAACAATCAGATTCTTCGGTTCATGAGGTGGGGTTTCTCAATCTTTGTTTGTTCTCATCATGGTTTCAGTACATCTTCATTTGACAAAACAAAATCACTCATCTTTGGACTAAATTGTCATGAAAACAGCTCAGCCCTATCTCAGTTCTTGAAGAAACAGAATCTCAAGCCACACCACTTCATCAAAGTAAGTATATCACTACCAGAAAAAAAAAGCATTTAGTGACGAAAATATTAATGAAATATCTTCACTAGTCGTAGAAATATACTTTTAATTTTAATGAGAGTAAAAACTATTGTTAATTTAGAATTTTAGTCAGTATTGGACATTATTAATTGTATGATTAATAATGTATTCTCTTAGTACTATATATATAGTCTTTAAGATATGTTTAGTGTATTCTCTTATTACTATACGAAAAACCCTAGCCGCTTAATACAATATATTCTCCTCTCAGCCCGTACATGAGTTAACTGGTGAATCACGTAATATGTATTTTCTTTACATTTGTGTTTCTTATTTTCTCAATTAATCATATTTCGTTACTCTAAGCTTCATTCTTCTCTTTCTCTGCAGAGCAATACAATTTCAAGAAAACAAAAGGTGGATCATCATCATCATCATCAAAGAAGCCAAAGCACAAAAGTTTCCCAAACTTCAAGGAACAACAGTGCATGGATGCTCATGATCAGTACATTATAAACAAGAGGGCCTTGCAGCACAGCAAGAAGCTTCTAGTAGACTGTGTGAGAGAGGTGATAGAGAACGAGAGGCGACGAGACGACGGTAGAGAGCAGCAGCTGAAGAGGATATTGGGAGCAGAAGAGCTGTGGAAGGCTGTGTGTGAGAATGTGTGGGTGTGGAGCCAAGAATCAGTGCATGAGAAGAAGATGCTTCATCTTCTCCACTGTGATTTCATGGCTTCTTTGCAAGAGTGGATCTCTTCTTCTCATCAAGAGAGGCATGGGGTTTTAATGGAGATTGGAGATGCTATTTTGGAGGATGTTATTGTTGAGGTTTTTACAAGCTAGTCATTTTTTTTTGTGTAGTTACAACTTGTGTATATAGATAGGTTAGATGTAATAAAGTTAACTACTCAAATCAATATTTTAGTTTAGTTACTTGTATTTAGTGATAGGCTTTCTATCTCTATGTATAGATGTATATACATTGGAATACAATTTTTCAAACAATAATAAATAAAAGAAACTAGTAAAAGCACACAAAAAAAAATTTGTGGTAAAACTCATTAGGATCAATTAAAGGGAATTACTCTCAATTAATCGTAATTTTTTAATTTTTCCCAAATTCTTATAAGTTAGAATTAATTAAATTTATTTTTTCTTGATTTATCACAAAATTACTCTCAATGTTTTATTGTCGCGTAATACTATATAAACATACTAAGCACTATAATTTTTATTTATTAATTATTTTGTATAAAATAAATATTAAATTAATCTTAATCAAAAATATTTATTATAAAAAGAAAATTAATAAACTTTTATTAAAAATATATTATTTATCTACCCGACATGCCAGCGATGCTTCAGTTAGATATGTATTAAGTTGTGAGTTGTGTTTGCCTTTGCCGCATGTAGATGACCCTTCTAATTTTTCTTTCTATTCATTTTAAAACTACTACTCCCTCCGTCCCGCTAAAAGCGGCCACAAAGGGATCGGCACGGAGATTAAGAAACTAAAGTGTTGTGTGTGAATAAAGTAAGAGAGAGGTAGTTTAAAGGTAAAAACTTTTCCTTTTTAGTAAAGTGGCCACTTTTAGTGGGACGGCCCAAAAAGGAAACATGGCCACTTTTAGCGGGACAGAGGGAGTATAATTTTTTCCCAAACCAAACTTCAATCAACAATTAAATACACTAATTGACGTTTACGAATCTTACTTAAATATTACTAGATTATAAATTTATAATAATCAGTTCTCAATTAATAAACCTTAATTAATTATCATTAATCTTCCTCTAATCACCTCTAGACTAGAACTGTCAATTTTCAACACGACACAATAACTCGATACGAACCAACATGATATTAATAGGTTTGGATTGACTTTTATTGAATTCGGATTCTTATCACATTTACCCAATAAGAATCTGAAATTTTCAGGTTGGATTCGGGTTACCTGAAATATATAAATATATTATTTAAAATTATTATTATTATTATTATTAATATATATTTATATAATCGGGTTGGATCGGGTCATTATCGGGTTGTTGTCAGGTTAAGTTGTTATCGTGTTGGGTCAACCTGAAAAAATAACATGTCAGGTTGGGTTCAGGTTCGAGTTTACTATATCCTTAACATGTTGGGTTAGGATTTGGCCTTAACAGATTGGGTCGTTATCAGGTTGACCTGATAACGACTCAACCCGACCCAATTCACACCCCTACTCTAGACGACCCTCCTTGAAATCCATTGATTAAGGGAAAGTTGCAAGACTTTTTGTTAATATATATATATATATATGATGTAAATTATATAGAAAGTGGTGTTCAGTAGGAAATAGGAAGGAATTTTGGCTCTTCATTTTTATGATCTAACAGCCCAAAATTAATTACTAATTTTTAATTGTTGGGAGAAATCCTAGCAGTCTCCTGCCTTTCAGCGAGTTGCGCTCAAGTCTGTCCGTTCGCTCGATTAAATGCATAGTTGCGTGCCACCTGTGTGCGCCTGCAGCTAGATATGGAGATATGGGTTAAGGGAAATAAAGTAGCACCTCACCACAAGTCCGGGCTTTTGGTCTAGTGGCAAGCGCTTGATCCTACATTAATTATTAAATTATTTTATAATTAGGATCAAAAGGGTAAACAAGTACTTTTAAATATGAAAGAGAAAAATCATATCTCTCCTCTCTCTCCACGGTTACCTGAAAAATCATATATTATTTAAATTACAATGTTATTTCAAATTTGTATCGTTTAATAATATTATGTTGCACCACACATACCTGTGAATTGCATTGTCATATACATGTAAATCGCATTGTCATTTTAGATTGGAATGGAATGCATAATTTTTACAGACTGCAATGCATCAATAAATATAACGTAATACATCAGAACTTTTTATTGTGAATGAAAACGGTGTAAATTCATATTGCATGGTGAAGTGATTTCGGTTGTGTTGCCCAATTAAATTTTATGTAATTCGAAATTAGGGGGCTTTTCAAATATTTTTTGGAAGATTATTTTATCCCATTATGTTGCACCACACATACCTGTGTTCCCATTATTTTATATATATATATATATATATGTCTAATGCAAATTACATAACTATACAATGCAATACTACATATATATTCAATGTAAATTACATGAATATACAATGCAAGAATAAACAAACGGCGATTGAGGGAAAATTTTCTCTTTTCTAATGTGGTTCCGTAATTAATGGGAATCAAATCAATTTGAATGTATCCCAGAAACTGCCAAACAATAAATAGACATATTTACTCTTATTACATCGTGGATTAAGAATGCAACACATCTAACATAACCAACTTCTAAATTTATGAAATCAAAATCAACTGTATGATCTATTAAAATGAATGAACAAAATCATTCCCTATTTCTTACCATTTACCCTATTTTTATCTAAAATCACCCCTATATATATATATATATATATATATATATATAATACTCTGTCATGGTGACTTTTATATTAAAAAGATGATAAGCATGTTATATATATATATATATATATATATATTAATTAACCTCTCCTACTTTATGTGCAAAATTCAACTTTAAAATTAAATAGATTCATGAACAGGCAAAGAGTTAGATTTTAGGTACAATATGTTTCCCCTACTTTCACGTGCATACACATTTGTCTTATTATTCATAGAGTACTAAATTTTACACGTTTTAGTAACACCGAATATTCTTCTCGAGTTTGAGATATGTTTATGATGTGAATGCGGTCGGAATTTGATTAGGGTTTGGACCGGATCATTTATAATCATATTTCGTTTAGGATTAGGGTTTGTGATGTAATATTATATACTACTGTATTCTATTTCCGACTCATAGTTAAATTATCTCGTATTTTCTTAACGTGCTCTTCTTCCCTATGTAAATTTGTATATTTTACGATCTTGTTCTTCTTATTATTTGTCTATACTATATTTATAACAACAAGAAGTAGAAATTATAGATATATATATTGTTAGTTTTAAAAAAATTCTACACAATTTACGTATTAAAGAAATACATTTGATGTAAAATTAGTTATGAACACCCACCAAATATTTTATTTATTTATATTCTTATAAAATGATCATAAAGCACAATTAGATGAACATTGCAAATATGCACTTGTTAGGAAATAATTTTCATCCATTCCATGTGAATTCCATTAATATCTTTAAAGTCTCTCATAAATGATGAGTTTTTTCATTTCTTTAATTTTACCTCTATTCACTGCCCTACTTTATATGTCATTGTTAAAAAATGGTATTCATTCACAGAACTAGTATATTAATTTATATATATACATCAGAGTTAAAACAAAATAAAAAATTACAAACTCATATATATAGAAACTGCCGAAACTTAATCGTAATTGACGGTTCTGAAAATCGCAACAGTGTTCGACGGTTCGATTTCAAATCGTAATCATATAAAGAACTGTTCGATTACGCTCTGAACTGACAATTCGGAATTGTAATCGTTGATTAGAAACCGTAATCTAAATCACTCTCTATGATTCAGTCCAAAATCATGAACTATTGTGACAAAACTTCGGTTCGAAATTGTTAACACCTCTACCCATTGTCTAAAACAAATAGCATGAGAGTTAAATCGAGCTGGCCCGAAGCTTGTGAAATGGCCTGATGACGTCACTTCTTAGATGAGGAGACGTCACCTAAAGTAAATCTGATGGGCTTATTAGGCCTAAAATTTGAGTTAATAGTCCGAAGAGTTAGCCCAAAAAAGTAAATAATGACTCGGCCCAATAGCTTTGGATTTGGGGTTTCAGATTTCAGGCCTTTTAGCACATGAACATGTTTTGAGAGCCCAAGTTTTCGGGCAATGATCTACTCCTATTCCACTTCAATTCTCTCATTTTGAATACAAAATGGGACAATTGAAGTGGAGGCGGAGAAAGTATCTTCTATATATAAGAGTACGATTGAAAATCAAACTGGGATCGGATACTCGTCTAGTAGGATTGAGAATCAGATCAAGAACGAATACCCGTCTCGAAGTTTTTGTCTCAAAAATCAAAATTGTCAATTTTATGGTTTCAATTTCAATTTCGTTAAGAATTTTGGGAGTCCATATTAAAAATAAAAAAAAAATCTCTTTATGGGCGCAAATTTCTTGAATGCAACGAACATGGCAAAAAACTTGAATGTCGCAAACGGGATCAAATAATGCATGTTCAGGGCCTTCAAATCTACCTATCTATGACTAAGAGTGCGTTATGACTAAGAGTGCGCTACAAGGGAGTCCCCAAAGTTCGTAGAAAAAGGGCAAATAAATAAAAGATTTTTCAGAATTTATTTTTTTGATCATACAGAATTGATAACAAGAATTTTGTTATTTTTACGAACCTGATGCCGATAAATTAGCGAGTCTAGAAATTCATTTCGGCCAATTGAACCTTCTAGAACTGAATCCCTAATGTCCATGAAATCGAATTTAATTTTGTTGAAAATATTAAGATTTGGATTTGGATTTTTCGGGTTTGGGTTTATTTTCTGAATGCTCACCCTTATATGAAATTTATTTTAAATTTCTTTCAGATTTTGTTTTTTTATCCATTTTTGAATGTGACTGGAATTGCAGGCCATAAACAGAGGCTTAAAAAAAGACTTGAATAGTCACAATCTTAGTTCTAAAGATATATCCAAAACTGACTTTTCTTGATTGCAAGAATGGGTCACTGTTTATAGTCACTTCAATTTCATTGTTTAATGGTTGCCACTTTTCTTGAATTTTTATTGAAAAGGACAAAAAACAAATTAAACAAGCTTGAGCTATGGAAACAAATTTGTCTACATGATTAAAAAAATAAATAGAAAGAAAACTCTAACTATCTCTTTCTTTAATAGGGTTATTTGGGCGATTAATTTAGGAAATTAATTAATAAAATAATTATTCTCCAGATACACATGATAATAATCAAACAAAAACCAGGGATAATATTCAGTGTCCTACTTTTATATATGTCATCCACTTTATGATCCCATAAGAAAATTTATAATCTTGATTAATATTTATTAAAATTTAAAAAGTTATTATAATATAATGAATCATAATTAACATGAATTTAATTTAAAATATACAAAATTGAAATAAATAACTAAATAATGTATTAAAATATGATCGTCGACATGGGGTATGAGACACTGAATTGCTAGAGATACAATAATGAAATATACATAATCACATTATTCAATAATACTCAATAATACATAACCTACTATTAGCTATAGTAATTAATTAAATTACTGAAGGTCTCAAATTTCATGACCAAATCAAATCATCATCATATATATCTTGATCAAAATATTTAATATTCAATCTCTTCTTGATCTTGAAAAGGGTAGTTGTGACATTTTAACAAGACTTTCATCAGCCACACCACAAGAAGAAGATTGCTTACATGAAAAAATGGACATATTCTTCTTCTTCACAACCCCAAACATGGCATGATCTCCCTTATTTGCCCCTACACCCTCCTTGGTGCTCTTAGTCACCTCTTTATATGCCATAAGGAAAGGATCATCATCCACCTTCTTCATCACCTTCTTCGAGAAGGCCCTCGACGCCGGCGGCCCTTGAAACGGGCACGGCGGGAGCGGAATTTGCAAGTCGTGATACGAAACCCTAGATTTCTCCGGTGGGCATGGCGGGGGCGGGAGCTTCGTGGGCCGGCCCTCGTGGTGGTGGTGATGTGGCGGCACCGCCTTTCGCACGCCGGGCTCGTTTTCCCACGAGAAGGGGACGTTTCTTTGTGAGGAAACCTTGCTACTCATTATCATCATATAAAAGAAAAAAACTTGTGGTGATAAAACTTTTGAGGGTTTAGTTATTTTGATTTGTATATATATATATATATATATATATATATATAGTGGTGTGTGGTTAATTTGTGATGTATTTTATAATAATCTTTAATGGAAAATATATCTAACATGGGGTCAATCGAATGATGCGTGGAATGGTAGGGTTTTGGAAGTTAATAATTTTTTTAAGGAAAATGGATTTCATTTAAAATTAATTGATATATAATGAGTACAAAAAACACACGTATAGTTATGAGATGGAAGAAGAGATGGCCAACAAATTAAATAATAATTATTATTATTATTTATTATAAATAATAGGTAATTTATGAGTAGAGATAAGAGATATTTGAGGTGTTCGATCGTCATGAGTGGAAAAGTATTAAAAGAAGTTAGGGAGAAAATGCCAAATATGGTTATAATGGACTGCAGATTTAATGATGCTTTATTGCTTTAGCAAATTTTCTTGATTTTAATGTGCATGTTCTATAACTAATCTTTTTCTTTTAATTTAGTTTAATTTTGTTCTCATGCGATGAGTTTAAAATGTGATATATGCAAATCTTCTTAATTTTTTAATTGTGAAATATAGTCATACAAATCCCAATTAAAAGCTAATATTCAAGAATTTTTGGTGTCCCCCTTGAGTCACATCATTAATTTTTTTGTTTTCTCTTCGGTTTTATTGGTAGGAGTGAGCAAATCGGTACCAGTTCTCAATTCTAATCGGAATTATCGGTTCTTTTAGAACTGAAAAATGTTATTTACGTTTTTTGATTTTGAACTTGTTTCAAAATTCGGGTATTAGTTATAACCATAACCGATCGATTAATTAGAATCGAAGAATCAGAAACAAACCCCCAACTTTTAATTTTGTGGTTTTGAGGTGTGGTTCGGAATATTTGAATGTTTAAATATGTTGTGAATTTTTTAGATTCGTTTTGTGTTCATGATTTTGTTTGAATTAGTCAGAAGTTTATAAATATTGATAATCAATGAAAAATAAGAAATTTTTTAAACTATCTTTTTTCTTTCAGTACTAATTGAAATCATAACATTTTTTCGAGTAATCGATTGCCCGATCAAATCTTGAATCGTATCTTATAATTTGGTTGTTTTCGATTTTGTACCCGAATGTTCGATTTTGGTTTGGGTAGCCGAAATCATGATTAACATATCTAGTATATTATAGCATTAATATATATATATATATGTGTGTGTGTGTGTGTCACGAGAAGGAACTTAATTGATTTATAGGGCATGCAAAATTAGTAAATTACTCAAAATATTTAGAAGTTAATTAAAGTGAATAATTTTGTAAATAATTTATATATGCTTTTGGAAGGCTAAACCATCTGATCACAAAATTTTAGATCTTTCATGCAATCAATGCTTTTTGGATATTAAAAATCATCATTAATTAGATTTGCTTTTAATTTTTGATCGAACTTATTTAATATAATTAAAAGGTAGACATGGGCACAAATATTAAATGTCCTTCACTATATTCATAAATAAATGAGATATTTTGTGCAAGCTATAACAAATTAGAGAATACTCCTCATTTATAAAAATTCTTTTATATATAGCTATGTCCCAATTGGTAGATTACTTATTACATCAATTAACTAATATAATTTTCGATGCATTTTATGTTATATATATATATATATATATATATATATATAAATTTATTGTTACAGTCCTATCAATTACTCTTAATCTTTCTTCTCTACTACTTCGTATTAATGTTGTTCTAATATTTTGAATTCCTGTTTGATATAGAACTCTTGGGTTTAAAATATCTAACTGATTATGGTTATATAATTCTAAATTTCTATCAATATCAATTTCTTCTTCTAATTGTACCATATTTTGTGAATTGTTTGAACTTGACCCTCTTCGTAATATTCTATTTAATTACTTGTAGAACTTCTTGGTTCTTGTAAAGTTCGTTATAATTCGATATATGGCTTAACCTCAAATAATTTCTCCTTCATTACACACAATCTAAAATATATAATAAATTATAATTATATTTATTCGAAAAAATTAAAAAATATATATCCTAATTTTGAATTTATCAACTTTAAAATTTATTTTAAAGTGATATTAAATAAAAAATAATTATATATCCCGTTTGGATCGAATAAACCTTTCATATTAAATACAAAATTAAATGTAATAATATAGTATTAAAATAAAAAAAAATAGTAAATAAATTAAAATTTACCTATAAATGGACACTGAATCTCATTTTATAATTGGAATAAGAACTTTGGTGTTGATAATGTACATTAAAAGTATTTGATAAACTAGTAAAAGAATTGACAACTTCCTAATTAATTAATTAATTTTGAAACGCATCAATTGACAATTAAAAGCATTTTTTTTCAGCTGCCAATTTTTGTTTGATTTGTCTTCAAGAAAATTAAAAGGGCATTCCAATTTCAGATACAAGATTTAGACTTTTTTCTAAATTAAAAAATAAAATTAATTCACATTCCTCCACAAGGATAACAATTAGCAATTAACCTGTCCTTTTTTCAACTTCTTTAAAAATGTTTTACCTTTGAAATCAAACAATAATTAATAAGCCACAACAACAAATTGTAATTTAATATGGAATATTCAACAACTTGTATAAATCAAGATTAACCATCCTTTGGAGTAATTAGGAATTTTTTTCAAATTAATAAAACTTAAAATATTAAATACGTACTCTCAAACATGTACGCCAAAAATACACATCAAGAAAATAAATATATGTATGATTAATTTATATTAATGAATTATCTTAATTAGGAGAACTGTTCCACCGTCCGTGGTGGGTACACTTAACATATCCATGACTGACGTGACAATGACACGTTAGCATGCGAGTCACTGTAATTTTTGTTTCTTTATTACGTTTATATATTTATATTATGTTATATCGAATAATATTAAACTATATCTTAATCAATAAACTATAGTAGGAAACTGAGAATTAGTAAACCTTTTATTAAAATTTTAAGATTTATATACGAAGCATGCAACATTATTCGCAGACGTATTAACCCCGTCGGCCGCGGCCGCGGACGGATAATCATTTTCGTCTTAATTATGTCAAATAAAACAGAAACTTCGACTCCTTCATTTGACGTTTTATCGTTTCTACCAATAAAAATAGTAATTGAAACCAAATTGTATTTGGTATTATTTGGTTTATTTTAGGTATAACAAAAACACAATTTTGAAAGCAAAGGGCTTTAAGTAACATGGAAGTATTTTAACATTTTTAGTTATATACAATTAATATTAGCATTTATAATGAGCAAGTGAAAATGTTATAAAAGATAAATTTTACAAATAACATAATGTAGTTACAACTTACAATATTTTGCACATCTTGTAAATATTGCTATTACATCACCTTTTTTCCTTTTTTATTACAATAACCTAAAAAACTAGGAAATTTTGGCTTATGTGTACTACTAAAGTCATTATTTATTTTTGAATTTAATTTAATATAATCAATTTTTTTATAAAATAAAAAATGACTTTATTTTAGGAAATGAGATAATATTGATTAAAAATCATGGGAACTTTAATTCCAAAAAAAAAATAGTGTTGTAATTGCAATCTTGTAAATATTGAAAATTTGAGTCGACCCTATTATTAAAATATTAATTTTATAGTATTATTTTTATGCAAAAAAAGTTTACATGACATATTTTGAGAGTAGTTTAATAATCGGATAATCTTCCACACACCCAAAATATATTGTTATTTATTCAAAAAAATGATTCCCTTTGAGAGGCAGAATATCCCGAAATTAAATAGTATTATAACTTATAATTAAGTGCATAACAATAAATAATTAGTATACATCTTAATCAAGTTCATATGTGTATTTGAAAGTTCAACACATTTGGTAGTATTATTCTTAGTTGCTTGTGAATTTGATTCTTGGTTGTTTCAAGCAAAATCCTTTTATTCATATATTTAATTATTAGCCATGAAAATTATTTGTGTAATTTATGCAGCCCACGAGTTTTTGCTTTGCTAATTATAATATTTGGTGCTTAATTAATTGGTACAATTTCTTCAAGCAACATGTACATATATTATATATTTTGGACATTATCAAAATATTTTTAATTCAATAACTCTCTTGGATTGCTCCTATTCTGATACTAATTGTTGGATCTAGAACGCTCATCAGAATTGACGTACTGATCTCACGTACCAGCTGACCCGAGACACTTCTTAATAGATCACATCACATTAACTAATATGAGATATTTTTCCAATATATCACCATTATAGTATTGTTTCAAGTCAAACACGCTTAACTTTGTAGTTTTTACTAAGGGATTATCATGTTAGTATGAATAATACTAATCACTTAATTTAACTTTGTCAACAACGGTAGCACATACCATCTTCCACTGAGGCAGAGCGCACTCTCATAGATTCTCTCAGATACCATACACAAATGACTCATCCTCCAAAATGTTGGATTCCGCATCCCAACAAACTCTAACTTCTTGTATGGAAAGTGTTGAAAAGTGGACTCCAACACCTCCCAAAGGGTGGGTCCTCCGTGTATCGTACCCGAGATAGCTTATGGGAGTGCGGTCTGCCTCAGTCGAAAATGGTCTGCACTATCATTGTTGACGAGAGATTAAAGAAATTAATTAGTACTACTCATACCAACATGGTGCATCATCTTTTCAAATGACCCCTTAATAAATACTCTAAAGTTGAGCGTGTTTGGCTGTCAACCGTGATGGACGCTCCTGACAGAACAAAAAGCTTCAAAATATTAAAATAAATGAAGTCTCATGTCACACACCATCTGACTAGTGGCGGTCAAAACTAGTTAACCATTACTTATAAATATAAATATATCAACTTTTCATGTTAAGATAAAACTCTTTTGTGTGTGTTTATATAGTTGTCTAATTTTGATCCTTTTCTTGTTTCCTAGTAAATGTTTACCGAACTTTTCTGATAAATATATGAGCTTAAGAATAATATATATTCTCAACCCGTTATAAATATTTAAATGATGTGCATAGAAGATGGTCCTAAACCGTGTTAGGTTTAAATACATTTAAAATTAATCAGCATGTGCTCAATTACTATAGGTTTAATACATATTATAATTGTCAAATAGGCTGAACGAACCCGATATGGGTTGGTTGAGGGCTCGACCTGTTTGAACAGATGGGACGAGCCGTAAGGGGCTCGATCCACTTTTGTTGTGAGCATGTATGGAGTTTGGCCTAACTTGAGCTCGGGCCGAGTCGATTGAACAAGCCTAGTCAAACTAAATCGATGTAATTGACAACTCTAATCATGGATTATTACACTAGATTCCTTAAGAATAATTCCTTAACATATCAAAGTTAGATTATTTTTGTGTATCAATAACCTAATATACAAAAATTATTCGCAAGTTGGAATCCAATATTTGCTAGTTAACGGAAGACCTTAGGCTCAATTAAATAGATCAATTTTACAAGATTGGCCCAAACTTTAGATTATGGTTCATAAGCTTGAAAGGCCCAATATGGGAAAATATTTATATTTATGTTTAATTACTTGGCGTTTCGTTTCCTTGCTCATGATTAATGTACGTATTTGGAACTGATATAATAATGTCACGTCATTGAAATATATATATGACTTTATCATAGTTATGTATATTATCTATTAATTTTTATTTAACTAGTACTCATTATGTGCTATTAAAAATGGTGAGTTTGATCAAAAATTTCTCACAAATTAGATCAAACGTGACTAATTTTAGTACCTAATAAATAAATTTTAATCTAAAAATAAATTAATGATTATTTGTTGATGTAACATGAGCATTTTAAAGCTATAAAAATAGTTTAAATTGTCAGCTCCACGTAAAAACGTAACTCCAAAAGTATTTTTAATATGAATAAGAGAAAGTTGGTGAATTATTTAGAAAAAAATTGATTTTATCAAGATTTATCAACTGTAATAATCAAATAAAAAATTTACATAAACTTTAAATTATGCAAATAGTGAGTTGAAAACCAGGCTTCGTCAATTTCAACAAAGAAATAATTTTATAATAATGTGGTTAATTAGTACTCATAATCATATGATTAAATCCAAAATTAAACCAAATTAAAGGAAACAAATAATGGCATTGGCCGCCATGAAAGCATGGCCTCTCCACCACCACCTCCTCCCCTTTTTCCTCTTCTTCTTCACCCTCACCGCCGCCCAATACTCCATCCACGACTGCTCCACCACCGCCGGAAACTACACCGGAGAGAGCCTCTTCCGAGCGGACCTCACCACCCTCCTCGCCTCCCTCTCCTCCAACCTCCCCCCCACCGGCTTCTACTCCTCCTCCGCCGGCGACGCCCACGCCGCCGCCCTCTGCCGCCCCGACATCCAGCCCGCTTCCTGCCGCGGCTGCGTCAAGATCGCCGCCGCCGACCTCCTCTCGCAGTGCCCGGACCACCTCGAGGCCATCATCTGGTACGAGTATTGCTCCGTCCGCTACTCCAACCGCCCCATCCTCGCCTCCTTGGCCACCGGCCCCGTCCAGTTCCTCCGCAACAATTTCAACAATTTCGAGATTCCGGCGGCCCGGGCGGCGCTCATGGCGGAGCTCCGGCTGGAGGCCGCCGCCGGCGGAGCCCTGGTGAAGGCCTCTGCTGGGAGCCGGGCCGGGGCCCAGGGGGAGAGCTCCAATGAGACTGTTTATGGGTTGGTGCAGTGCTCGCCGGAGCTGTCGCCGGAGAATTGCACGAGGTGCCTCAAGGAGGCCGCTTCCGTGATCCCGACGTGTTGCAATGCGTCGGGAGGAGCGAGGGTGTACATGCCTAGTTGTAATGTCCGTTACGAGCTCGGGAGTTTTTTTAACGCGACGAGGCTTCAAGAACTCGTCGCGCTGTCACTGTCGTCGCCGTCTCCGCCACCTATTCCGGGTAATATTTAGGGCAATAGTTTAACCTAACAAGGCCAACTTTGAATTAATATATTGTTGAGAGAAAAAAAAAAAAAGTGGTAAAAAATTAAATATATTTTCAAACTTTAACTATTTTTTTAGTATGAAATTTGTCAAAATAATAATTATAATCATATATATAGTGTGAATTTGGTAGGATTTGTATCATAAATTCATATCATTCATACTCAAAATTAGATAAAATTCAAACATCTTTAAATTTGAGGACATAATTTATATATTTTTTGTTGAATAATGTATATACAAATGCATTTTCTTTTTACTCATTTAATTACTTTTATTTAGATTTGAATATATATTAATATTATATATATGGAATTAACTTTCAATTTTTAGGGACAACAGAGACTTCATTTTCAAAAGGTGGCCGGCATGCAGGTTAAGATTTTCCTTCTACTTTAATATTATATATATTTATAGAGTTAAATCTAGTATAAGAAAAGAATATGTGTGAAAATAAGATAGAATATAAAACATGAAAATAATTTTTAATAAAAAATATTTTTTTATGGAATGAAAGTTAATTTTTAGAAATTATTGCTATGGATTTATTAAAATAGATTATTCAGATATTTTCTTTATTTCTCAAATAAATATTCTTTATTATATGAACCAAATTTATATATATATTTAAATAAATATAAAAAGAGTTGGGAATAGTGGACCAATGAATATTTGTGAAATATAATATATATTTTTAGAATACTATCTTGTGTTGTGATTTGTGAACATACATTATAATTAGCATTAGGAATTGACTGAATATTATTAAATTATTGCAGGGAGAGGGAGTGATGATGAAATTAGGAACATTGTAATCGTTGTCGTATCCATTGTCGCGTTTCTAACACTAGCGTTTGTTTTTGGATTCTTTCTGAGGAAGAAAATTAAGCATAAGACAAAGCAATATCCTAAAGGTAACGACTTTAATTATTTTGTTAATGATTGTTTTATAATTAAATTGCAATAATTAATCTCTCTCAAGAAAGCATAAGTTGACAAATAATTAATATAAATTGACGTCGTTAAACTTGGATCATCCCTTTCGTTCTAGAAAGCCTTGGGTTAATTTCTTTATATTCATATATTATTGATGAAATTAATATGTGAGGAGTAGCTTAATATGATGTATAGATGTAATTTTCAAGCACGATCACAAATTAACAAAATATTTTTATTTTAATTTAGTTGGGGAATTTGTTGAGATTCGGACAGTTGAATCCATACAATATGAATTTCATAACATTAAAGCTGCAACAAACAATTTCTCTGATGATAATGCACTAGGCCAAGGTGGATTTGGGATTGTTTACAAGGTACTATTAACACAATTAATTAATTTTAGTTTACACTATTGTATATCGGTTCGGTTTCTCGATTACACTTGTGATTATGATGTGATCATATGTTTTGATTTTAGGGAAAACTCGAAAACGGAAAAGAAATCGCGGTGAAAAGATTATCAAAGGATTTAGGGCAAGGCGAGGCCGAGTTCAAGAACGAAGTGTTGTTAGTAGCGAAGCTTCAACATAGGAATTTGGTTCGGCTATTAGGGTTTTCAGTTCAAGGAATTGAGAGGCTTCTTGTGTACGAGTTCGTGCCTAATGGCAGCTTAGATCGCTTCCTATTTGGTATTTTTTTTTTCTCTAGCTATGCCCTAATTATTGATCCACAATAACTTACTTTCTCAGGATTTCTTTGTAGACGGAGTGAGTAATTCTTTCACATTGAATTGGGACATTCGATACAAGATCATAGGAGGTATCGCTAGGGGGCTTGTTTATTTGCACGAAGATTCAAGGCTTCGAATAATTCACCGTGATCTCAAGGCTAGTAATGTCCTTCTCGACAAAGAGATGAACCCTAAAATTTCGGATTTCGGGCTTGCTAAATTAGTTTTGGGAGACGCGACTCAAGCAAGTGCTAGTAGGATCGTTGGTACCTAGTAAGCCTTATAACCTTCACTATTTTTGCACTTGTATCGTGTTTGAATATTTAACCACTTAGCATCGTGTATTTTCGAGCAAAATTAAATCAATTAGTAAAATTTAATTGAAAGTAATCGATTATTGCAGTGGATATATGGCACCAGAATATGCAATGGTAGGCCGTTTTTCGATCAAATCGGATGTGTATAGTTTTGGTGTATTGGTTCTTGAAATTGTGAGCGGCCAAAAGAGGATGCAAAATGGAACTGCAGGAGACCTTCTCACTAATGTAAGTAACATAAATTCATAACAATTGTATATTGTCCCTAATAATAACCATTGAATGTTAACTCACTTTAGTTTAATACAATTAAGTTTAATGCACATCATGCATATTCCTTACTCTCTTAGTCACATGTGTTTTGATAAAAAAAAAAACACACAATTTGATCAAAAAGCACTCACAATTTAAGTCGAAATTGTTAAATAATATTTGATATTGTTAATTGATGTTCATTGCTGTGACAAGTAATTACTTGCTTGTAACTTTACAAGTGCCATGAAATATATGAATATAAATAAATAAATATGAATGCAGGCATGGAGAAATTGGAGAGGGGGGACAAGTGCTAAAATAATAGACCCTATTTTGAAGGCAAATTCAGAGATGCTGAAATGTATTCACATCGCTCTCTTATGCATCCAAGAAAACCCTAATGATAGACCCACAGTTGCTTCAGTTGTTCAGATGCTCAATACTTCTCCATCTCTGCCTCTGCCTTCGCCAACGGAGACCGAACGATATGCTTCTCGTGTCTCAAGATGCTCAATTTCTCATGATCCTGAGTCCACCCCGGAACAAGTTGAAGCGGACCCAGTTCAAGAACGTGTATCGCCCCCGTTGATGTGACTCGGTCGGTAAAATGAAAGAGCTCGTGATTTGGAAATTTAAAGTTGAAGTTTTTATGGGATTCTCAATCTTGATTACTTTGTGATTTTTCAAGTTGTGTTTTTGGACTTTGATCACATGATTAGTAATTTCATTTTTGCAGCATTTCAACTAACTAATATGCAATCCAATCCAATTCACAAATCAAAAGCCCTATTTGGCAAACTTAACTAACATTTACTAAATATGAAGTTCAGCTAGTAAACAAACCTTCTTCTAGTTCACATATTCAACAATTTACAGCTAATGGCTTCAAAAGAAAGTAAAGCATTTACAGCAAAAGACCTTTGAGCATTCAACACAAATAGCAGTAACAGATCAACAAAAAGAGGGCAAAGCATCTTACTTAATTGCCACTGAGCCGAGCAGACCTTCTCGTCATCCTCTTTGAGGCCGATGGAGAAGCAAAACTCTGAGAATAACCATTTCTTGTGTGCTCCGTTTCATTATTAGCTTCTTGGTCTGATCTAAGTCTCCTCTTTCTAGATGCTTCGCGGGGTTGTGAGTTCTGAGACGGACCAGCTTCATCATGTATTTCCTCTACCAGTTCCCCTTTGACAGACGAGCCAGGGAGTCGCGTACCACAACCCGGGCATGCTCTTTCAGCCTGAAAGGCGTTCCTTCATCATTTCACAGCCGCAAGCTCGGTATTAGTTATAATGGAAGATCTTTGTACCTTTTTTCCAGGGAATTTCTTTTTCAGACAGTATGAATGGAGTCGGACATTGCAAGCTTCATTTTGACAAAGTTCAGCCTGCTCATGATATACAGTGGTGGAGACATCAATTCCAAATGTGAAAGCAAGTAAATATATGTAAGATAGGGTACAATCAAAGTCAAATAAAAAATGAAAATGAAGGAAGACTACATGGAAAAGAGGGTACCTTGATGGCAGCTTCATTGCAAAATTCACAAGCAGGAACCTCATTACTCCGAAACCAACCACGCAGATCTAGAAAGGATCTCACTCCAATACCAATTCTTCCTTCTGGTATTGAGCAGAGCCACCGGTCCTTTACCAATTGATCAAGAGTTTTTTCCTTTTGTGACATGTTGAAATTCTTAAATGCTGCGGGGATCTGGATAGCACCTCCTTGAGATTGAGAATCATTTGCCACAAGATACTGTAAATTTAGCAGAGATTGCCAACAGACGTACTTAGTTTTAAATATGAATACGGTGAAAATTAAAATTAAAGAAATTTCCATTTGATCTGAAGTGTGAAGAATATCTCCGTAATGTTCCTCAAGTCACAGGACAAACTTCTGAAGTTTTAATCAAAACATCCTGAATGAAAATTAACATCAAAGGAATAGTGACCGGTCTAATCAGAGATGTTTTATCTGGTATGACCGTATGGATAACAATTTTTTTTCTTTTACCCTTTTGGTGCATCATCATCTAATGTCCTCGATGGCAATTCCCAACATCAAAATCTTTTTGAATACATGCTAAAATGATATTTTAGATAACTTCCAACACCTATATTTCACTAACATCTTAGTTCTTTTGAAGGACAGGGCAAGTACGATAAGATATATTAAAAAATAGAGAATCATATCACTCTTAATTCTAAAAAAGATGATGGTAATATTAGCTGTTCAATAAAGGTTGCTTTAATCAATACTTCAATAAAAAAATATTTGGAGCACAAACAGGGATGACGGACTAAAATTGCTCATCAAAACAATATATCATGCTTAGAACGAACAAGAGTCAAAGGGAATCTGCCAACCTGTGCTTCCAATCTTATATTAAGAGCAGCTGTATTGGAAATGCAGCCTTCAGCTTCAGCATCTTGTACAATAGCTTCAACCTTATGTCAATATCCAACATCAACCAAACATGAACAAAAAAAAAACACTAAATTTCTCTATAAAATCTCATTATAAGACTATGCACGACAATCCTCCCTGCTTTCATGAATAAGATCTAGTCACTTGATGATTTATCCTTTACTTATTATCTTTAGTATTCTAGAAGCATGAACAAGAAAACAGAAAAAGCTCACAATGGCTTTGTAGAAAGCAATCTGAGGAACTGTGTACTTAGTTCCAAGCTTAGACTGGTCATCTGAAACATTGTTGACAACACCATAATACACATGACCATCATATTGGTTCCGGCATGCTCGCATCTCTAACTGCACGCAACCTAACTCTGAATTTATCTTTCCCAGATACTCATTAAATAACTTCTGCTCCACCTGCTGCCGCGAACCTAAAAAGGCAATTAACATAATTCAAAGTTACGTGATATTAAGGTCTACAATCAAATATATGCTGCCTAATCAATGAAAAAATAAGAAGGGAAAATTATATCCAGATATCAAAATTGCGTCTTTACGAAAGATAGAGCAGCATCAGCCATAGAAAAAGCTGGATTAAATATTCCAAAAATAAAAATAAAGAACAATACCCCAAAAGACATTAAATTTACGCTCTGAATCTTCACATTCGAGTAAAAACAGAAAACAAAATCATAGTTTCCGAAGCCCTAGAAACACTATTCAACTTTATCATAATCGCAGTGAATTATTCGAGCGATAGCTGAATCGAGCAAAACAAAATCCGGCGAATATAGACGTATTAACCTGAGCTTTTCCCAACGAGTTGCGAAAAGATAGAGCGGAACTCGTCTTCCTTGAGGGGGCCTCGCGAGAGCAGCGACTGTATTAGGGTATGGTGCCGCCACGTCAGTGGCGCCATATTCGTTTGAGCACTTCTTCAGTGATGGAAAATCCAAGAGGATTTTCCCTTTGGAAATAGGAATGCGGAAGAGATATTTTGCAGAGAGATTTGGGATTTTTCAATCGGCGGGAAAATGAGTTAGGGTTTTAAAAAATAAAATTGCAAACTTGAAATGCATACAATGATACATGAAAGACAAATCGGGTCTTTAACGAGCTCAAGAATAATATTATCGAGTAACTTGATAATTAAATGTTGAATCGAGCCCAATAAACAATTTAAAAGTTCGACTTATCCGTCATACCTCGCATTCATTGAGGTTAGAGTGAATATCATGTCACGTGGATAATTCAATTTACAATTTTTAAATGCATTAACTAAATATTAAGAAGTTTACAAATTATTATTTTTAAAATTTCATATTTTCATTATTATTTTTTAACAATAAAAATCTTAATCATTATTAACATTAAAAATAATATAAAATGAATTGTCCATATGACACGATCTCCAAACCTTACTTCAATAAATGTCAAATTGGTTGTATTTTTCCAACTCTATTCAACTCGAACACACTAATATTTAAATAATCGAAAGTTCAAATTAACTAATATTCGACTCCAACAGGTAATTTCTTACAAGTAATTATCATTTTTACTTACCTTTTTTCAATTTTATTTATTTTACTTTTTTTTTATTATTATTGTTTTTGGAGAAGTTTGTATTTAATTAATCTTCCCATCTAAAAAAATGTAAAAACTCGATAGACTTCGAAAAACAATTGGAGAGTTAATGAAATTTGAATTTCACTAAATATATCAAATAAAATACACTACTAAATATAAAACTTCACTAATGTTACATTATATATATCTATTACAGTAGCAGTGTCACAATTTATAAATACAAAATCCTCTTAAACATATTTCTGCTAATTAAACACAAACTAACTATATAAAAGAAACATACACTTAACTATATTAAATTCCATCCCCTTTTGCTAGCTCTAAACAACTAAGCAAGAGTGACAAAATTGAGATTCCAATGTCATAACTAATTCTTGAAACTCAGAGTGCAGGCAAGGATGGAAGCATTGGACCAGGGGCGATGATCCCGTTGCAAAAGCTCGTGCCGCTGCTGCTTTCTGCTCCGGTAATGGTCCCAGCAAAGGCGCCTCTGTGAACACCTAATGGGGACAACGGTTGCAGCCTCGTCTCCATCAAGTCAAGCGCCTTGGTATGCAACGCCTCTCCCAGTGGTCCGCCTACCGAAGGTTCCCACGAGACGGGAACCCAACTGCTATGCCGTTGACTCTGTTTACTAGCAGCAGCGCCAAGGCCTAGTCCCATTTGTGTAGCTTCAAACTCCTGATATTCGAGCTTTTCGTTGGTGGGAGATGATGCGGTACCGGACCTCAACTCTGAGTGACTTTTAGGCCACTCGTCTATGAAGTGGCGGAGCTCATTCGACGAGCTTCGGTGCAAAGGGTTGAGCAACGAATCAGAGCAAACGGAGCCGAACACAGACTGCGTATGCACGTTGTGTTGTTTGTCTTTGGAACACATTTTTGGGCCGACGGTTGTGTCCTTGACCGGAACGGATCTGGATGACAAGAACAACATTAGGAGTGGTTGTAGTTAGTCGAATATAGGGTTGTCGTTGCCAAATCTTACCTATTTCCGGAGGAGTGATTCTTGGCTTGTTGATGGTGGTGCAAGAGGGATGCAGGCGAGGAAGTGTTGGTGTTGGTCGTGGTGGTTCCACCTTCCACAGGCTTTCTTGAACGGTGGCGGCCTCTGTTCACATGGCGCTCGCAGTATTTCTGGTCTGCTATTGCATCTCTCGAGCAGCGCCATTTCTTCCCGTCGGTTCTACGACATCTTCCCGGCTCGGGATCACTCTTGGAGAATCCCAGATGAAAACCACCCCACCCCACTGTTTAAAGGGAATTATCAATCCATATTCCTCTAAAAAATCGATTTCTAGCACATTAGTACCTAATAAATCGACTTCGTTTCAAATTTAGTACGAACCCACTTTTTCGTCTTGAAAAGTCGAGTCCGCAACCAGAAATCCGCATAAAGACAACTGCATTTTATCCAAGTATATTGTCCACACAAATATTTTGGTTACTGACATTACATTTCATTATCGAGAACAAAGTCGGTTTCTTGGATACTAAACACATGCTTTCTGCTATAAAGTACTCCATATTTACCTTAGAACATATCCTAATCAAAGAATCAAATACTCAGATCAAGAAATGAGACGATGACAGCGACTTTAGACTTCGATAGGTTCTCTCAAAAATTCAAATGCTCTAAGTACTAAGTAATCTAGCAACAGAGCAAGAACTACTTCACATCACAATCACATACAATCCTATCTATTCCAGCTGTGTAGTAGCATGCATGAAACGTTTTGTTACAAACACGGTGAAAGAAGAGACGAGGGAACTCACGAGCATTTGGTTGTAGGAGGGAGAAGCAAGAGAATCCCGAAGATTCGAAAGCTTTTCTGATTGGAATAAGTAGAGAGGAGGGTATAGGCACATTTGCAGTGATATATTTGTAGATCAATGCTTGGTGTTCTAACTCCATCCACTGTGATGTGGTGAAAGGGCCTCTCACACCACACATACTTGCACCATAGCCTAAAAAAGATTTTGAAACAGAACAATTAAACACTAAATACACAATTAAGTCAAGATATCAATAGGTTCCAAATGGTTTGCAAAATCCAACAAGAAAGCAAGAAAGGCAAAAGCTACTATTCTTGCTTGTTTCCAAAATTTGAAAGATGCCCACAAAAAATAATTACAATGCAAGCAAGTCCCACATCACCAGCCACAAATCTCAAGCTCACAAGTGTTTGATTCACTACAAAGTCTCAACTATACTTGAAGTATTACTGCATTATCATAAAACTACACAAATAAAAGAAGAAAACTGAGATTGCTGTATATTTATTACACACTGTTGTCAATTGAATGGATCTGTGTCATAAATTAATGCCACAAGGATTGCAAGAAGTGCAGTAAAGACACAATAAAGTAAGGAAAAATAGATCCTTGGCTTCAATGCCTTAAATCTACAACATAAAGATTATCAAGTAAATTTCACCAAATTGCACACAGAATAACCTCAACAACCACACATTAAAAATATCCTATGCACACCCCGTGTTTGGTAAAATTCCGCAGAGAAAAGGGAGAACAAACGACGACATCTGCAATATGCACTGACCTGATGAGGTTCGAAGGGAAGGGAAGGAGAGCGGCGGCGCGTGGAAGGCAGAGAAGCTCATACCACCGCCGCCGCCATTACTGCGCCTCGCCGCCTTCTCACCGCCGCAAGAAGAGACCTTGCCCGTACACTCCTTATCGAGGTATGCGGAGCCGTACATTCGGAGGCTGCTGACGTCAGCGTCGGTAGCTGGGCTTGAAGTTACCAAACTGCCCCCTACGCGAAAATCCATAAAGAGAGAAAGTGGTGGAGAGTATTACTATTATAGAAGGGTGAAATGGAGAAATGAGTAACTGAAGCAGAAGTGGACAGAGGTTTGGATCATTGTGTGTGTAGGTTGTGAGTTTGGTTAGGAATTAGGAGAGGAGGAGTTGTGAAGGACAAATGACTTAAGGAGAGGCTGTCTGAAAGGTTTGGGACAAACTATTTACTACAAGGAAGCATACATATGTTTGTGTGTGGGTGTGAATATATACACACATATTACTACTTACACAAATATGGATATACTCAATTATTCATTCCCATTGTACAAAACTAGAATTCATTGTTCCAATATCCATGAGATATTTATAACATGATTGTATAAAATAATATGCTAGTTATAAATATATTTGAGTTTATACATTTTAAAGGAGTTAACTTTTGTTATCTTTAGATTCTGTCAATATATACTGATAGATAGATACACTCTAATTTGTAAGTCAGTTGTATTTTAAAATTGAGACATAAAAATAAATTGAGATATAGGTTAAAATTATTTACTCCAAGGCAGATGATGACTGTTCGTATTTTAAATAAAATTAATTACAGTCCTTTCATAGTCTGTATTGTTAAATAGGAAATAGCAGTCAGCTAGGTTGGTGTGATTAATTGTGTTATTATTCTAATATATGAAGTGGGTTGGTTATAATTATATACTCTTTCCGTCTCAATAAGCATGACACAAAAATTTTAGGCACGGTTATTAAGAAGAGTGTATAAAGTAGTGTAAGAGTGATAAATGTGGTAAGGTCCACACTTTTTTAAAAATATGTTAAGTTTAGTAGAACGCACAAATAAGAGAATTGTGAGAGAGTGAGTATAACTTATAATATTGTCTTATTTCTTCACTCTTTTACTCAAATTCAAAATTGTCTATATAAATAAAACATAAGAAAAAGCAAACAAGGTCGTTATCGTATTTAATAACAAAGGAGCCCTAAATGTAGTTGTGTACATGCATCAAATACACGCACACACAGACACCAGTATGGGTGTGTGGATTGAAGGGGATTTGGCTTCCCCTTTGCCGACAGGAATGGGTTTCTATTAAGTAGCTACCCTAATTTGTTTAGGCTATGTTTGGTATTCATGATACGATACTAATTCTAAAATAATTGTTCTATAATTGTGACAATTATAGAATAATCATCTTGGGATTAGTATCATATCATGAATACCAAACATAGCAATTATTTTAGAATTAGTATCGTATCATGAATACCAAACATAGTCTTAGTGTTAATAGTTAAAATACCCATTTTTATTATGCAAAGATAAAAATTGTGCACTTAAAAATAAAAAGTAAAATATATTCATACTTATTGTTATATTCTTTCATTTTTCATTCTTTATTGAAAAATGATAATAAATGAATTGATAACATGAGTACTCTGCTCATGAATCCTAAAAAATAAATCATGAAAAAATGATAACATGAACATATGAGTAGTTGTCTCATGTTGTCGTGTATATCAATATATTCTTGAAACACGAATCACATGAGCACTCTCCTCATGTAATTCTAAAAAAATTATCATGAAGCAAATGAAAACATGAGCACATGAACATTTGCCACATGTAATTCGAAAAAATGATCATGAATAAATTTATAAATGAGCACATGATAAGTTTTCTCATGTAATCCAAAAAATGATCATGGAAAAAAGGATAACATGAGTATTGAATTGCCTTATGAAGAAATTTATAATACGAGCACATGAACACATGAGCATTTGCCTCATGTAATTCGAAAATTAAGGTTAATGAAATCATTAAGGGTAAAAGGGTCTTTTTATAACAAAAGTGAGTATAATTTATCTTTTCTTTTTAACTGGCGATTTTTTATCTTTGTCTTTTGAATTTGAGCATTTTAGCCTTTGCCCCATTTATTTATGTATTCCCTTCATTCCGATAAAAGAAATTATAAAGGACCCAACATAAAAATTAAAAAAAGTAAAGTGTTGCGTGTTAAAAAAAATGTTTTTTCATTTATTGAGAAAGAGATAACTTTTAATAAATTGTCCAATAAAAAATATGATCATTTTTAATTGGACGAAGAGAGTACTTCGTTCCTCCTGTTAAAAGTAACTTGTTCTTTTTTGTACGCAATGAATAAATATAAATCGAGATGTTGAGAAGTTTTAAAATTAAATTTAAGAGTTCATGTGTAGAGTTATTAATTTTTATAAAATAAAGATTAAAATACTCACTTGAAAATAAAAATAAAATACATAAATACATGATTAATTTCTTCCTATACTCAAAGTATGTATTTTTTTTCTTTTATTTTTAAATAAAATATTTTTTATCTTTCCTTATTAAAATGGATATTTTAATTATTTCCCTCCTATAACTTACTCCTTAGTTCCATTAATTTGATATTTGTGTTGATTATACATTTAATGCCATTAGTGAATGTTTCTATTAGTAGTATAGGTATATATATAATATTATGTTACTTTGTCATTGTTATATTTTATGATTTTTTTTTGGTGGAGAGAAATGTGTCAATCAGTAGCTGACATTACACATATAAATGAATTAATTAAAATTATTGTACATTTCAATTGCTGCAAATTTCGTATATTGTCATATTTATCTTTAGCTATAAATAAATATACCTAAATGGATAATTTTAATGCTTTAAAAAATAAAAACAATAAACACGTTAACAAAGCCAGACAAGTGCTAAATGTCCGACCTAATTTGCTACATTTACAAAACGTTCGAATCAAACAATTTTTGAATTATTTGGAATTCAACTTCATAAAAGTTTGTTAGTTTAGTAAATGAGCCGAACTCAAGCATCCAACCGAGTTCGGATTCTTTTTCAAATTGAACTCAAGTTTAATAGTATTCAATTAGAAATTTTTGTGAACATGTGCGAATCTAATCTTAACGAGCCAAACATTGGATAGTTCATCAACTTTGTTAACAAACTTGTTCACGGACTGCAAAAACAAACTGAACTTCAAATAGTTCGCAAATTTTATGCATCTTTGTCCGATTAATATAAATCACAAACTAACTCATATTCAAATTCACTATGAACTCGAATTTAGTTTACAAGGCTCAAACTGAATTTGAGCCGAAGTCAAACTTTCAATTTATTAAACAAATCGAATTCGAATGGGACAGTTTGATTCTATTATAACACTACTAATAGGCCAACCCTTTGTTCTTAACTTAAACTACTCTAAAAATGTTAATCCTATGATCTTATTTACTAATTAACCATAATGTTTTTAATAATAACAAAGTTACCAAAATTGGTTAATGAAAAATCAGTAATTGACACATCAATTTCAAATGAAATGGATGGGTGGATTTGGTCGAAAGAAGATGAGGACGTGTGGGCAACAAAGAATCAATCAATTATTTTGTTAGGTAAGTAATAATTCTTCCCCAACTATATAACTTTAATAAGACATTCTTTTTCCAATTAATTAAATATCTCCACAAAATATTCACCGACACATCAAATAATTGAGGCTTCACGAGAATTACAAGATTTTTTAAATTTATTAAAATAATATAATATAATATTCATTTTATGTATATAGTATTTAATAATTTATTTCACCCTAAATTATTTGAGGAAAACAATATTGGTCCATGCACATTAAAATTAAATAGTTATATTGCAATATAAAAGGGTAAGAAGTTTCCAATTATGAGGGATATGAGTGGGGTGTAAACGAGCTGAGTTGAATATTACTCAGTTTGTTTAGAATATTATAGTGTTCGAGCTTGGTTTGAGATATAGTTATTGAGTTCGAGCTTGTTTCATATAAAGTTCAATAATATTATCTTCAAGATTAAGTTCAAATTAATGATTTTCAAGCTCGAGTTCAGACTCGACTCAAATTTGAGTGTATAGATTTTTTTATTTAGAAAATTTGATATTTTAACTTGAGGATCAACTAAATACTTGATTAAATGCTCAAGTAAAAGTTCGATGAAAGGTTCGTGAACATACTTGATTATGCTCGTTAACAAACAAACAAACTTGAACATATTTGCGAACTCAACAAGCCGAATATTGTCAGACTCAAACTCAGCTCGATAAAAATATTGAACTCGAAATTAAATTCAAACTCGACTCGTTTACTAGTGACTCGTTAATAGCTCTATTCGTTTACTTCTCTAATCATGAGCTCGCTCGTGGGTTATCTAAATTTTGAATTCGAACTCAAATATGGAAATCTTTATTTAGTAATTACGTTTTTTTAGTGAAAATAAGCTTCGTAAATAAATTTTTTTAAATATTATATTGTATCTACCAAAAAATGTGTTTATTAACAATCAATTGTACTCTGCAATATAAAATATCACAACCAAAAATTATGAAAAAAAGAGAGGACATTTTTACAATAAAACTAGTGCCATTGAAGATCTAAGACAGTGACTTATCATGCAAATTTATTATCTCAAAGCTTTTAAAAGTTATGAGTCATAATTTCCTATTTGTCACATATTTATTACATCATCATGAAATTCGTGGTTGCATATTAAAGACACAATCTATTGCATATCATCTATTTATTTTTTATTCTTTTTTATGCAAAAAGATGACATAATTGGTTGTGGCATAAAACTACTAATTTATTTGCAAGAATAAGTAGGTATAGATAGCATAGGAAGCATATTTATTTAAAAGAGAGACTATTTTAGTGTAAATTAGTGGTGCTTAGATTTATGGTTCGAATAGCGAACTGTCACCTACGATTTTATTATTTTGAATTATTGTTTTGAAACTGTAACTAAACCGTAGTTATCACGGTTCATCATTCGAAACCAAATCATTTAAAGTGGTTCCAATTTTGAACTGATGATTATTTTAGATCTGCGCATGCATTTGAAAATATTTTCTTTTATATAAATTTGAAAGTTAAAATAAAATTTTATGAATCATAACAATGATTCTATATAATAAAAGAGATAAAATTAAATTAGGGATATAAAAAACTATTAGAATAAATATTGAGGAACCGTCGGTTTAGGATTCTGATTATTTGGAACCAGAACCAACCATTTTCTACACGGTTACAGTTTGGAACGACAACTACAATTCTCAAATCGCCAGTTACAATTTGATTAATTAATTTTTCATAAAAATACGTCGTCCACGTGTAGTACTTGATGATGAGATAAATGTAATAATAAAATAACGATTTTATTAAAATCGAGAACCGGAGATTACAATGCTTTGGAAATAAAAACAATAAGTCGAGTCGAGGAAAGCCCTCTTTCCGCAAGACGAGATACGCCCCGGCTAGTGCTCACGGTCCGGCGTATCGTCCCCAAAGATAAAACGACTTCGTCCTTTAGAGTAGTAGCACCACAAACTCTAAAGGCCCCGGCGAACTTGACGAGGAAAGAAACGAGCAAACTAGTGAATTTCTAAAAACTAATATGAGAATGTAGTAAATTGGAGAAGAGAGCAAATGTTTTGGTGTGTAGAAAAATGCTCTTAAGTCTCCCTTTTATAGTCATATGAGGGACATCTCAAAAGTCACTATTAAAAGCCCAACATAAAGTCTCGTTAGTAAGAGAACGTGAAAGACCAAAGGTCATGGGCTTTCAACTTATGGGCTTTTAATCCATGAGCTTACAACATAGAGATGTGCTTTCAAAATCTTTTGGACTTCCACCTTTTGGACCTCAGCCAAATATTTTCAAAATCTTTCAAAATGCATTTCTCACTCACCAAGAAATTCGATTTTGAAAAGGTCTCGATTTAATTCTCAAAGAATTAAATATACACCCGTCACATTAATTAAGAACCCTACAAGTTCAAAATCGATTTATCCAATAATAAATATATTTCATAATTAATTATGCGATACCGGTTTCGTTCCAATTCTCACTGAACAATAAGTAATTGTGAACAATGATAAGGGGATAGTAGAAAGATAAAAGCTTCTATTTATTGATATAAAGCTGCAACAATTACTTATTTTAATACTTCTAATATAATAAAAGCATATATTTTGTTGCTTAAAAGGGAACCAAACCGAAACCAACTATATCATATTTAATTATATATGGTCCTATTTCATATTAATCATTTTATTATTTGGGACCTATTATTAAATTGATGGCTTGTCATGTTCAACATTAATATTAATATTAATATTAATAATATATTCAAGAGAATAAATACCTCATTTTCATTTCATAATATGACATGCTACTTTTAAAATTAAAAAAATGAATAATTTTTAATGTGTTTTTGGTACAAAGAATATTATTTGGATTAAAGTCAAAACTCATCATTTAAGATAATAAATATTAAATAATAGTCACTAACTTAATTCTAGACAAAATATAGTCACCTTTACAGTTTTGCCCTATATTTTTAATAACGTTGAAAGTGGAATTAATAAAATTAATAAAAAAAGTATGAATATTTTTTTTTTTTTTTATTCTTTTATGAGAACATACTTATTTGATTTAATGAAATTATTGTATCGAGTCAAACTTATTTAATACTCACGTAACATCTCCAGTAAAAATTAATTTTATTAGTAAGCTTTTATTGCTACATTTTATCTAGAATCTTTGATGAAATAAAATATCGTCTTTATTTGAGAAATTAAATACAGTTTTACAGATGATGAAGCTTTAAATTCTGTAAATTTTTAATTCACGTCAGTAAAATTAAATCTCTTAGTCCACACAGTATTAAATTTTTCTACCAATAAATTTCAGATCGCTTTTATTTTTTATTTTTTATTTTATTATGTTAGAAAATAAATAAATGATTTTAATCCACATTTAAAACTCTTCGCTAAAAACTCATCCACTTAATTGAACCGAATCTTGTAAGATTGGAATTTATAGGATTGTAGTTGAACTGAATTGAACTTGATCTTGTCAAGCTTGAGTTTGACTTATTTCAAAATTTAAAGGTTCATGTTTTGTAAATCAAGCTTGAGTTTAGTTCATTTAATATCCAATTTAATAGTGAATTTAAATCCAAGCTCCAACTCAGTTCGAGTTCGTTAAAAATCTCGTCTAATATTAATTAGACAAGTTCGTATATAAAATTCACAAACTATTTGAAACTCGGTTCATTTTGAAATTCGTGAACATGCTCATTAACAAAGTTCGCAAACTATATTCGAAGTTCAGCTCGTTAAGATTAGATTCGAACATATTCGTGAATCTTTCAAACCTAATTCCATTATGCTCAAGTTCGGCACGAAGAAAATATTTAAGTCCAGTTAATTTACTAAAGAAACGAATATCAAACGACTGAAACGAGCTTTTATCGAACCGAACTCTAAATAGTTCGGGAGTGGTTTGCTTCGCTTAACGCCTTAGAATTTATAACTCGACAGATATTCAAAAAGTGAATACCTTAAATAAAGACATCAAGATGCAGACTACACTATATGTATATGTCTCTTCCTCATATCTCACTTAAAAACAAAAATATCTCAACCGTTTCGGCATCGTCTAAGGTATTGGATTCGAGTGATATCCGGGAAAATTTTTAACTCGATCCGAGTTACACTGCAAAAAGAGCAACTCACCTTAACTAGGAGTAGCTTTCTCCAAGCTTGCCATGTAGGTCAAATATATGCTCCACAAGAATGAACACGAACTATTCATCAAGGGCTGCATAAGTGAGACTGAGATAAGCATTCTTATATTATTCGAGAAGCACCTTTAAGAAGTTCGTGTATGTATGATCCGCAATCGTCACGTTTTTTAAAAGAAGACGGGAAAGTACCATTAGATGGACGGGGATGACTTTGTATGTCAAGAAGTCACAGAGAGGCCAGTACATAAGACCGTTTAGCAGAGTAGGGATCAGGTCTCGTTTTAATCTGGCAGCGATCTCGTTCCCATTTTCACCTGAAATTGGAAAGGGAATAATATATACCCTGAAGGTTGAACCTATCTAAACAATCGCAGAAAGTGAGTGAGCAGTTATGAAACAACAAATCCAAAGCCACCATGTTTGAGTGAAGCTTGGGGACAACTAAAGAACACAGATCTTAAGCTTCTTGCTTGTAAAAGTAATGCTATGGCACTGGGGAAAAAAGGATTACAACTAAAGAACACAGTTCGTTTATGTGGAGAAAAGTTTATGCAACTCAATAAAATGGAAAAATCACGTCTAACTCGTCAGTATGACATGAATGTAGTCGTACATGGTGCTAAGAATACGCCACGGACACTATCTAAAAAGGAATGAATAGTGATGTGTCAAAAATGCGACATAAACTATAGCAAAAAATTAAGCAACTTCAGTTAGAAGAATGATTAACTTCGTTTTTTTTATGTTTGTAGTGGTATTAGTTCATTAAAGGTATGGATATTTCATAGGTTATGCTGCAAGGCGAGCAAATCACTAACTCAATAGTTCACTTTTCGAGACAACTTGGATAACTTCGTGGACTATTAACAGATGGAAATGGAAACTTTGATATTCCAAGAGTCGGAGTATTAACAGTTTGATTCAGTTTCTTCGTTATTGATATGTGATGAGTGATCAGCAGCTTCTTAGACATTGCATTTGATTACTATGACACATAATTCAGATTTGGAAATACAGACTAAGAATTATGGTATAAATTCGGCTAAGAGTACAATAACTGAAATTTAGAATCTGCAGATACTGAAGCATGAGGGTTTCGTTCCAATTTGAAGCAAGGAAGAACTATCTATATACCTTGAGCTGCTGCGTTGTAAGAGAAGAATATGCCATTGATCGTTGGCCCATAACATATCTGTCCCATTGCTAATTTCTTTAATGTACTTACGACATCACGCTTAGGTAATACTCTTGCTGCAAAGTTGAACCACACATGCTGTGACGGACCTAACATAAACATCCCAAACCCAGTCATCCTCAGTGTCCTTATCGGATCCCAGGTACCTTTGGGATCCATCGTAATTAGCTGATCAGTTTCAAAAGATGCAAGTATTAAAAAATCATCAAAATCCCGATAACAAAAGTCAAACCACTCTTATTCATAGAATATGACGACCAACATAAATCAAACTCGTAAATTACCAAACTATGACAGTATATACTAAAGGGGAGGATTTCAGACAATCTTGCAAATTCTGAGCTGCAAGAAATATCATCTATGTACCATGCAACAACATTAATCCTAAATCCGTCCAGATATCCACATATTTGGTTCTTCGGTCAAAATATGAAATTTATCAAGAATCTTTACGAACACCTATGCATACGGTCAATAGTTCTAACTTCTATTCAATAGAACTTCTATTGCCACAATAAAATAAGGGGAATTGTTAGCCTCTAAATTCCTAAATTATGGTTACTTTCTCCTTTTGCATTTGAATGTTACTTCAACCCTTAAATACCTAAACTTTTATACTAATCTGATTTTGCACCCGACGAAGATTATGCCAAACTGTCGAATCCTATGCATGCTCAAATCATCTAAAAAAGAGCAAAAATTTGCAATACCACCAACTACTCGTGGAATAAAACACCGTTGTTGGAATAATCGGCAATCTAAGCCACGTCTCACTTTGGGTGCAAGACTATATCTGTATCAAAGTTCAGATATTTAAGCCCTGAAGCTGAAGTTCAGGTGCAAAACAAGAAAGTGGTCATAGTTCTAGGAATCAAAGGCTAATCACCCATATAATATACTACAATTTGGTTCTGAGTCTTCAATTCATCCTAAACCAAACCAAACCACCATCTTCCCTTGTTTAGAGAATATTAGTGAATCTTGGATTTATAGTTTTCAACTCACAAAATGCTGCTTATCAACAAAATCAAATCAAAGATCATGTACCTGAATACAAACTGAGCTTCAAAAATGCAGTCCAATCAAATTCACAGTGATGCAAATAATATCTAAACATCGACTCATGCGAGAAGGAAACAAAACGGATAATCACATAATAAATCAAAATTGAATTAAACCCAAAGATGAAATTGCCTGCGATGTGACGTCAGCAACCGCGTAAATAAGGGCCGACGATACGCTCTTCGTCAAAATCGGACGCGAATCCAAAATTCCCAAATACCAGCTCAGAAATCCCGTACCATAATTCGAGGGCTTCGATGAGAAGAACCTCCGGAGTATCGAGAAGGAAGGGGGAAAGCGATTCGCGGTTTCAGAAACTGGATTTTTGCCGGTGAAGTGGTGGGGACGTCGGAACGGAGCGTATGCTCTGCATTGTTGATTGTACAGAGCGGAAGAGCGGCGGCGGAGCGCGGCGTCGGTGAAACTGGTTGCGAGGTGAAATCTCATTGTTGTGATTGCCTATTTTCCTCGGAGTTGGTTTGCCGAATCCCTATTACTTGGGACAACAACTCTTTGCAGGTTTAGAGAAAAAATGGCGGTGTAAGAGAGAGAGAAGAGAATCAGTCGAAGCGGAAGCAGGAGTTTAGCTTTTCAGTTAATCAGTTGCAACTGTAAACAATAGGTGAAGCGGAGATGACGATATTTTCTTTCTTAATAATAATAATAATAACTTATTTAAGAAAACAACAACAACAACAATAATGATGATGATGATGAAATAATTGAGGCAAAAACATAATAATGAGATAATAAAATAATAATAATTTATGCAAAATAATAATAATAATAATAAAATGATAATATAATATTCCCTTTATCCACTAATTTATAGATACTTTCAGTTTTTTTTTTCTAAGTGTGCTTTATTAATAAATGGAATGGAGAGAGTAATAATATTAATTTTGCTCAAACAATAGAGTAGATTATGATCGAAAATTTATGATTCCAAAAAAGTTTCAGCCCGAGTGAGTTATATACTAAAATGATCTAAAATGACATAGTTAATTCCAAATTAAATGAGTTAGTTCGATTGACCAAATAAAAAATACTTATGAAATATTATTAATTATTCACTTATATATTTGGATTCATGTTGGTTCCGATACGAGTAATCTGGTGTATGAGGGGAATACATCAGGTTCAAATTTTTCAGTTTAAGACGACTCTTTTAGTGAGTAGTCAAATTTGAAGGGAGGTAAGTTCAGATTCAGTTGTCTTTAGATAGAAATTCTTCATTCTACAATAAGTATTGGACTGATGGATTAATATCTTAATTATAGCGGTGAGGAAGTTGTGGTTTTAAGATTTACTCGTTTATCAGAAATCTTAATGTTAATGTTTCAGTTTTCGCTTAATCACTATTCAAATTATGCAATATAGTGTTAGAGAGATAATGAATACAAAAGGCAAATAGTGAAGACAGAGATTTAGTTTGTGTGGTTTGGAGATAAAAACTCTTACATCCACGATTCTCGAACTGACTCGAGGGTTTCCATCTAAATGAAGTTGTTCAGTGATCAACCTTGAAGGTTTGATTTACAGCTTGAGTCTGATCACTTCTAGCGTATAACACTAAGGTTAAGCTAGAGCTATCATTCGGTTACAATTAATCACTAAGAACACACTAAGTATTATAAGGAGAGCTTGAGTATTCTAAGATAGAAAGCTTGAGAGCGATTTTCAGAGACTCTCTTGAGAGTTTTTTCCAATCATTTTTTGAATCTAAGGAATTGTATTTTTTTTCATCCAAGAAGTTTGACCCCCCTCTAATTTTCTTTTTTCATTTTCTTCTGGGGACTTGATATTAAATTGTAATGTGTCGCACAACCGAGAAATTTTTTTTTTGGGGGGGGAGGGTCGTTTCGATTTTGGATCTGGGACCAATAGATTCAAGAGAATGCTTTGAGCGTACAGAGCTTTGAAAGCGTTAGATAGCTTGGTAACCAGTGTTTGAAGCGTTCGAAGTGTTGGTATTTATAGGATACTCTCAAAAATATATCCGTTGAAGAAGAAAGGCGTTTGAAGCTTTGAAATTCTTCCATTGGAGTCATTGTCCTTTTTACTATTTTTGGTGTCTGGAATTTGGATATGGTTTGGCTGCTCTTAGATTTTTTCCATATGTAGTAACCTATATTCACAGTAGTTGACTAACTTCAGTAGTTAGGTTCCTGTACGATTTACTTCAGTGCATGACTTCAGGTGACGGGAAATTATACACTTCAATATTCTTCAAGTCTTCAATCTTTAAAATTGAATTCAACAGTTAATTCTTCAGATCTAAACTTAATAGCTTCAGTTGTGGTCTTTATCTTTCAGTCTGGAGTTCTTCAGTCTTGATGTACCTGTAAACTGAATTCCTTAACATATGAGTTCTGAAAAACAAAGATTCAGACCAAATTTCAGTTTTCGACTTAATACATCTTTTAGGGAAGGTTTTAGAATCCAAATCAAAACTCTTATAAATATTTCCCAACAATTCAATTCATATTATCATATTTTTTTATTTGGATTAAGTTGTGTTTAAATTTGATTTAACTATTATGATTTTTTTTAAATGTGCATATTTATTGCTAAAAATATAAAATAATCAAAAAATATATACGTATACACTAAAAAATTCTTACACACTACAATAGTTTGGTTTAATTAATAGTTTGATTTAAAATCAAAAGTTCAAGGATACAATTGTAAATTTAAAATCTGATCTGAATATTCGAGAATCTAATAAGATTGACATGAAAGCGAAAAGATCGGCTCGATTCTTATCCTTATTACATTATTAGATTTCAAAATTTATCTGAAACATAAATGTTCAAACAAATCTAGTATAAAATTAAAGGTGGGCCATATTTTCAAACAAGGAATATTAAATACACTATTAAATTCATTTAAAAAACACACACTATTAAATTAAGTAATTATATAATTCAAAAGCTCCATAAAAGCCCATAACAATAATTATAAATTAATTAATTGGGGCATAAGTACAACTAACACTCCAACATTACACGAACTTACCAATCAATTTTCAACCCTAAAATTCAACACTAAATCAACTACCAATATTCCTCCTAACTCACCCCTACAAAAATCTCCAATTCTAAGTAAAATTCATCCAATATGTGTGCATACAATGTACATTAAATCACACACCAAAACATTTGTTACCTAAATCAATATATTAATTAACATACTAATTAATATTAGAAAAACCCTAAACTCTAATTTAGTGGCCAAAATTGCTTCTCAACCCCACCTTTATTACATTCAAATTGCAACTATAAATACCATCCCAAACTCCCCACTTCGTACGCAACATTTTCTCAAGAAATATATTAAGTGTTTTGATTCAGATTCTAATACCTCCCCTGAAAGATGTAATAAGACAAATACTGAATCTTAGGGTTTTGTCTAAGAACTCATGTTAGAGAGTTCTAAATTTTCAGGTACACTGAAGGACATCTCCACTGAAGATTCAAGACATTCCAATATTGAAGGACCTCTCTACTGAAGTCTCCCCTGAAGTATTGAAGTTGAAGTTAGAAGTCAAAGTCTTCCTGCCACTGAAGTTCACTTCTGAAGTCTGCACTGAATTTCAAAACTGAAGTTTCCACTGAGTGTTAGCCTAGTTCGTAGGTATTTCCATTTATAGCAAAAATCTCAGTAGGTAAACAAAATCTTTCTATAGACACCAAAAATGGCAAAAAGGACGAAGACTCCAACGTGAAGAATTCAAAAGAAGCTTTATCTCACAACGGTCAAATTCTATGAGAAAGCTATATATACCCCGCTGCTTCAAACACTTCAAGACACCGGTTACCCTGCTTTCAACTCGCTATTGCAATCATCGCTCTCAAGTTTTCAAACATTCAGTTAGAACACATCAAGCTTTCAGATTTCATCTTTTAGTGTTCTTAGCGATCAATTTGTAACCGAAGAATAGTCTAGCATTAGATTTAGTTCGAAGCTAGAAGTGATCAAATATCATGTTTATCTAACCCACTGTGGTTGATCACTGTAAGACTATTACATCTCCATTAAGTTGGAAACCCTCGACTAACATCGAGTACCCGTGGACGTAGGAGTTTTTATCTCCGAACCACGCAAACCAAATCTCTCTCTCTCTCTTATTTTCAGTATTTCATATTCCTTGTTAATCATCAACTGAATACTGATTAATTGAAAAGAGAAACATTGTATTAAAGTTTTCTGAAATAAACGAGTAAAGATTTAAAACCACCACATTCCGCACAACACTTAAGATTTTAGTCCATCAGTCAAACACTCAGTGTAGACTGAATGATTCCTATCTAAAGTACATCTCTCACACTGAAGTAACTCCCTTCAGTTCAGGAGCCACTCAAAGTTTTTAAATTTGTAAAATCAGACTGGTGTATCCCCCCTATACACTCAGTTCTCTCGTTTCGGGACCAATAACAACTATTCTTTACACAATATGCACACTTTCTCTAGTGTGTTTCCGCCAATCATCACTAGCAGGTGGATCAGAGACTATAATTGAGTCTCCCCTTTGAAGTGGGCCTAAATTCTCGTTAAATTTAGTAGATCATTAAAATTCTCCTGAAATATTCATCCACCGACTTTATATATATTATCTATATTTTTATATAAATTATTATCTAAAATTATATATAATATCTTTTACATTTAAATTTAATACGCAAAAATTTACTTTATATGTTTTAACAACCAATCATTTAAATCAAATAATGATTTATAAAAGATTGATCAATTTGACCAATCTTACCGCAAATTATCATAAAAAAAATAAATAAAGAACCCTAAAATAAGATAAAATTGACTAAAACCGATAGAAAAAAAAAACCAACGATCAAACATATAAAAATTTAGAAAATTTGACTTAATTCAATTGGCTCAATATCTCAAGCTCTATTTAAGCTAAATTATACACACAATTTTTATATTAATAAATTTTACTAAGTTTTCAATGGGGGATAAACTAATTTATCAGATTAGTGATATTTAAATTACACTATTGATTTAATATCGACAAAATAGATATGAAACTAATAAGATACGAAATAAAAAGATATGAAAAAAAATTATAATAGAAAAAAATTACTTTAGATTTTATTTACTTTATACATAAATAATAAAATAGATTTTTATTTACTTTATACATGAAAAATTATGTTGCATATAGTATGACAACTAATTGTTTAAATAAAATTATAATTTAATATTGATAGGAAAGTTTCAATTACTCAACTATTTATTTGATAATCTAATAATCTAGTACAATAAATTTTTCAATAAAAATAAAATTTTATGTTAATTTTTTAAGTCTTAGCCATTTTAATATTAGTAAAAATTTTAATGAATAATAAAATAAAATAGATATTTAAGATAAATAAAAATGATGTCAGGTAGGACCATAAATAAAGAATAGGTCTTTAAAATTATTTTTTATTTATTATTGTATAGATATATAGATTATAGATGAATTGTTGGGAAATATTTATAAGTGTTTTGATTCAGATTCCAATACCTCCCCTGAAAGATGTAGTAAGACCAGTACTGAATCTTAGTGTTTTGTCTAAGAACCCATATGTTAGGGAGTTCTAAATTTTTCAGGTACACTGAAGGACATCTCCACTGAAGATTCAAGTTATCCCAAAACTGAAGGACCTTCTCCACTGAAGTCTGTCCTGAAGTTTGAAGTTGAAGTTAGAAGCTAAGTCCTTGCCATACTGAAGTTCAGTACTAAAAGCCCTCACTGAAGCTCTCCACTGAAGTTCTGCACTGAAGCTCAAAACTGAAGTTTCCACTGAGTGTTAGCCTAGTTCGTAGGTATTTCCTTTTATGGCAAAAATCTCAGTAGGTAAACACAATCTTTCTGCAGACACCAAAAATGGCAAAAAGGACGAAGACTCCAACGGGAAGAATTCAAATTAAAGCTCTATCTCACAACGGCTATATCTTTGAGAGAGCACTATATATATCCCGCTGTTTCAACGCTTCAAGACACCGGTTACCCCTGCTATCATCGCTCTCAAGCTTTCAAGCTTTCAGTCCAGAACACCAAAGCATTCAAATTCTATCTCTTAGTGTTCTTAGCAATCAGTTTGTAACCGAAGAATAGTTTAGCATTAGATTAATTTCGAAGCTAGAAGTGATCAGATAAATCTGTATATCTAACTCACCGTGGTTGATCACTGTAAGAACGATTTCATCTCCATTAAGTTGGAAACCCTCGACTAACATCGAGTACTCGTGGACGTAGGAGTTTTTATCTCCGAACCACGCAAACCAAATCCTGTCTCTCTCTCTCTCTCATTTAATTTCAGTATTCCATATTCTTTATCTCACATCAACTGAATATTGATTAATTGAAAAGAGAAACATTGCATTAAGTATTTCTGAAACAAACGAGTTAAAGATTTAAAGCCACCACATTCCGCACACTTAAGATATTAGTCCATCAGTCAAACACTCAGTGTAGACTGAAGGATTTCTATCTGAAAATTCATCTCTCTCACTGAAACACCTCCCTTCAGTTCAGGAGACACAAAAGTTTTTAACTTGAAAAATCTGACTGGTGTATCCCCCATACACTCAGTTCACTCATTTTGGGACCAAAATGAATAATGGTTAAAATTTTACATTAGTGACAAAAATATTTCATCTTAAATTAATATATAAAGAATAATTTTAATAATTGATAAATTAAAATTTTGTAAAAGAATCAATTTATGTATTTAAATTTTAAATTATTAAAAATTTAATATTAATCTAATAAAGTTTTAATAAAATTACAATTATTCTAGTTAAAAATTTTACTTTATTATAATTGTAATTTTATTAAAACTTTATTAGATTAATGGTGGTTTGTGGTGGTAAGCGGAAGAACTATAAAATATAATCCTATTTTATATTATTATTATTATATAGATATTATCATAAACACTATAATAATCCGATTTAGCTGATGATCTAGCATTGAAATAAAAAATTTAAGATTAAAGTTGTAAATTTCTAACCAGAAAAAATGTAAACTAATCTGAATAATACGAAAATCTAATAAGATTGACTTGAAATGAAATTGATTAGTTTGATAGTTATCTCTAAATCCTAATTACATTATCCGATTTCAAAATTTATCTTAAACATGATAGTTCATACAAATATAGTATATAATTAAAGATTACATAATATGGCCCATATTTCCAAAAAAAAGTAAGTATTAAAGACACCGTTGTATTCTTTTTAAAAACACATACTATTAATCAAATTAATTTAACTAATGACCATTATGTAAATCAAAAGCTCCATAAAAAGCCATAACAAAAATGGAAAATTAATTGGGGCATATTAAGCTAGAAAAAAACACCAAAACATTTGTTACCTAAATCAATATATTAATTAACACTTACTTAATATTTAATTAAATTAGCTAGAAAAACTCTAAACATTAATTTAGTGGCTAAATTTACTTCTCAACCCCACCTTTTTACATTCAAATTGCAACTATAAATACCATCTCAAACTCCCCACTTCATACACAACATTTTTTCAAGAAAATTTCACACACAACACACACTTAATCACTATACACAATGCACATGGCAAGCCCTACAACCATTCTCTACACAATATTCACACTTTCTCTAGTGTGTTTCCGTCGATCATCACTAGCCATTTCCAACACTTTCAACATTGTGGAGTTAGGAGCAAACCCTAACGGTGAAATAGACTCCACGAATTCGATGTTGAAAGCATGGGCCTTGGCTTGTGCCTCCTCGACTCCACCCACTATTTATGTACCACAAGGAAGGTTCCTCCTCAAGCACGTAAACTTCAAGGGCCCTTGTAGTAACGAGGGCGTAACGTTACGTGTTGATGGAACCCTATTGGCTCCTGCCGACTATCGGGCGGTCGGGGACCAGGCTAATTGGCTAATCTTTGAGAGGGCCGATGGAATTTCCATTATGGGAGGCGTTCTTGATGCTCAAGGTGCCGCCTTGTGGGCTTGCAAGAGGAACGGGACGAGTTGCCCCCAAGGTGTCACGGTACGTGTTGGAATGTGATATTAGAGTTTTTTATAATGTTGAGTTAACGTGTCGAAAATGTGATATTGATATCTTATACTATATTGTTTTGAAATTTTGGAACCCTAATATTTTTATACACGTAGATGGATGGTTTACTCGATAGGATGCATGTGAGCATGATTTTAGTTATATGTGTGTGGAATATTTATTCTAATTTATAAAATTTGCTATACTATTTACTTTATTATATAACGTGAAACAACATGAATCATAATTCTTGGTCCATTTATTTTATTTCCGTGTTTAAAATAATATTATTACCATTTATGATTTTATTTTGGATGCAGACATTGGAAATGACGAATTCAAAAAATGTGACAATTTCTGGTCTAACATCACTAAATAGCCAAATGTTTCATATTGTGATCAATGCCTGTGAAAATGCGACGCTACAAGGAATGACCATTTTAGCCTGGGAAAACAGCCCGAACACAGATGGAATTCATGTTCAACTATCTAAGGGCGTCACTATTTTGAGCTCTAATATCAGCACCGGTGACGACTGTATCTCCATCGGACCGGGCGCTACCAATCTATGGATTGAGAACGTCGGTGGCGGCCCCGGTCACGGCATTAGGTAATAATCAATGTTCCACATTACCTATGAGATTTTGGCTAAATAAATTACGAACTTACGTCATTTTTGTAGTTTTAACCTGAATATAAAATTCTCACAAATCAGATCACAAACTTTCAGCTTTTTCCAATTAAAGTTTTACTACTTTTTGATGATAAAAATGTAATATATGGCCTACATGACAAACAATTGGTGATATGAACAAACTAACTAAGCATGCTCCTAATCTAATTTGACAGTCACATCACATATTTGTCAGTGAAAATTGAATATGCTTCAATTACAAAAATGTGAAAGAAAGTTCGTGATTTAATTCACAAAAAATTAAAGATCATATTAAATTGCCAAAAGTGACATAAGTTTGTAATTTATTTTTCCAATATAAGTTATTTTTCAAAGCAATTAATTTGTATATTATATATATATTATGATATGCAGCATTGGGAGCTTAGGTAAAGATTTAGAAGAAGAAGGGGTGAAGAATGTGACAGTGAAAAGTGTGACATTTCAAAACACAGAAAATGGGGTGAGAATAAAAACATGGGGAAGACCAAGCAAAGGATTTGTTGAGGATGTTTTGTTCCAAAATGCTACCATGTCTAATGTCCAAAATCCAATAATCATTGATCAAAATTATTGCCCAGGTCACAACAATTGTCCTGGCCAGGTAACTTTCCTTATCCATATTTACATTTCATAATTACATGATTTTGACTATATATATATAAGTTTTTTAACCCTATTGTATTTATTAATTCATTCATTTTAGGCATCTGGGGTGAAAATCTCTAACGTGACATATCAACACATTAGAGGCACCTCATCAACAAAGATTGCAGTAAAATTTAATTGCAGTCAATCGAGCCCGTGCCTTGGGGTTAAGCTTGAGGATGTTAATCTAAGCTACGAAACCGAGCCGGCACAAGCCATGTGCGCGAACGTAGCTGGCGTATCGGACGGCGTCGTCAATCCCCCGAGTTGTTTGTCGTGAGAAAGAAAGAGATAGAGAGCATAGTTTAGTAGTAGTAGTTGGAGTTTGAGATGAGAAGTTGTGTTAGTTTGGTAATAGAAATAGTATGTTGCATGATATGATTTTGAGGGTCATGTAATATTTATTACTATATAAAAGCAAAATCACAATGCAAAAGAGGTTCACCATTTATGTTTGCTTCACTCTCTCTCAATACAATCTTTGCCGAGAGTATTATTATTTTTATTTTATTTTTCTTTAACTACATCTCCTAATGAATTTATTATTTCGAAAAGTGTTATTTTTACATTTTTTTCCCTCAAATGAAAATTTTTATTTTGCTTTTTTAAAGAATATTTTATTTTATTTTGTAATACAAATATGTTAATTTTGATTTTTAATTTGAAATCTTAATTCTAAATATTCAACATTAATATGATATAATATATATTGAGCATGATCAAAATATATGTTAATTTGTACTATATACTATAAATTATTAATTCATAATTTAATTATATTAGAAATATGTAAACGGTTAAATATATTATTTCAATTTAAATATCAATATATCATTAATATTTTAAATATATGAAATAAACAATCAATTTAACAAAATAAATGTGTCAAGTTTAATTATAGCTAACACATATGAAATCAATATTTTCATTATATATATTATTTATATGATTTAAAAAATTTTATTAATTTTCAAGTATTTAAAATAAAATATTACTATCACAATACGCAGTGAACGCGCGCGAGTAAATCTAGTTAATATTATCAAGTTATTCCATATTCAACTCAGAAAAAGTTATTTACAAGCTATTCCAAACTCAACGTGTTGAGCAACTCGTCTCAATCAATATTGAATTCTCATGCTAATATTCTCAAAGAGTATCGCGACGAGGACGTCGTGTATTTAATGAGGAGAGTTTGTGACATTCCACATCGAATAAGTAAGGGATGTCAGTACAGTATAAGTAATGAGTTTAATAGGTTCTCTAACAACATAGTTAACCATTTTTGGTAAAGCGAGGACGAATACCAAGCTTGTTAGTAGATCTATTGGGTCACCTTAGTGTAACGGGTTCCCACCCCGTGGGCATGGAGCGTTACAAATTTTTTATCAAAATATTATTTAAAAATAATAAAATATTACAATAATATCTTACAAAATGAAAACAAAACATGAAAATAGTTTTGATGTTTTATTGTAAAAAATATATCCTTCTAACATTCTTTGAACATGGATGATGATTTTTAAAAATAAAAATAGTTGAATCTATAATAATTTAATATTTAGGGTTTTATATTTTTGAGTCTCTGTTCTAAAATACATATTGGGCCTGTTCATGGCCAGGGCATGGTGTTGAGCATAGTCCTCTTTATGTATACATGCTTGCAAGTTATTCCATACTCAACTCAAAATATCTTATTCAGATATCGAGTCAAACTCGAGCATGATTTTAATCGAGTTAGATGATGCTCAACACGTTGAGCTCTCAAATGTTTAGTCACGACTCACGAGCATGGCACCCGAGCCGCTCGCAAGCTTTCAATCGTGTATGCAATCCAAACTTCATTCGAGTACTTTTAAAGAGTTCTAACTAAAAAATTATTAACGATATTTTAACGAGCATATTTCAGTTTGTTTGTTCAATAAAGTCATAATGCAGGTCTGGATGCAAATTTAACCAGTTCGTTCAAGTTTGAGCTCGAAAATTATTACTATGAATATCAAACGAGTCAAACTCGACCTCAAATTTGAACATAATATTATCGAGAAGAAACACACGGACCGATTTCAACTTCGATAATTGGATGATGAACCTAGCTCGACCAGCATGTTAAAATCTCAAACACTCTAATATTCAAACGAGGTAACTAATATTAAATGGACCGGTCTGACCCGACTAAGTAGGTGGATGGGAGTATATATATATACTCCCTCTGTCCCACTAAATTAGACCCATTTGTATTAAAATAATACACTCATCTACTTTTCAAATGGGTCTAATTTAATGGGACGGAGGGAGTATATAATTGAGTCTCCCCTTTGAAGTGGGCCTAATTGTGAGGCCCATTATGTATTGTAAGAAATAATAATATTATTGTAATTGTAATTAATAAAAGAAAAAGGAAACCTAAAAAGAACAAGAAACAAGATTCCTACATTCTCCATAGATAGTGATTACTGAGTATCTCTCTTTCTCTCTCTCTTTCTCTAAAACGTGTTGCCCTTCAAACAACAACACTCCCAATTTCAGATTCACTCTCCTCACTTTTGGGACACCTTTTCCTCTCTCCCACATCACGCCCTCCTCCCCCAATTTCTTTTTTCCACGCCCGAAGAAGCCCTAGTTCCGGTTTTATTTTTCTCCTTCCTGGCTAATTTAATTGGGGTTCAGGTGGAATCATGGACGATTTGGAGCAGAATAAGCTGTTTGTTGGGGGCATTTCGTGGGACACCACGGACCTCGTGCTCAAGGACCATTTTGCCCAGTACGGGGACGTGTTGGGATCCGTCACTGCTCGGGATCGGATCTCCGGCCACCCGAGGGGCTTCGCTTTCGTCACCTTCTCCGAATCTTCCGCCGTCGACCGCGCCCTTCAGGATTCTCATCAAATTCTCGGGAGAACGGTCTGTTTCTTCTTTATTCCTAATTTTTAGGGTTTTGATTTCTCTCTCTTTTTGTTTCTCGTTTGCTTTGTTTTCTAGGGCTTTTTGTCGGCTGTCGCTCCCCTCTTCAAATTGTTTCATTTTCGCGCTTGTGTGTAGGTTAATTAATAATTTGATTATTCTATTTTCATTTTGGTTTCCAGTGCATGGCTGTTCATGGCTGCTCTCTTTTCAAATTCTTTTACCTTTTTGTGTTTGAAGCTTCCACATCAAAGCATGCATGCCTTCGGCTCTTCTGTAGGGATAATTTATGGGCTTTTATTTGTTCTGAATTTATTGTTCTGGTATAAATAATCTGGATTTTTTAGTTTTGTAAGTTCAATTTTTTTCACTTTGATCTGCAACATGCACTATACGGTTTTCTGTTTGTTAATTCTTACCTATCATGCCATTTTACAGATTTATGTCAACAATATCCTTTTTATAGTTATACTTTGATATATCAAGCCTGTGCTGGTGCCTCATTCTGTTGTTCCCATTTCTATGGAAGAAAATAGTTAATATTTTACTTTTGCAAACCTTTTGAAATCCTGATGTATAGGTGGAAGTGAAAAGGGCCATTCCCAGGAGCGAGCAACAAAGTCAGCAGCAGAACAATAGGGGATTGATTAGGAATAATAGTAGGACTAACAGTAGGAGCAACGAGCAGTTTAGGACAAAAAAGATTTTTGTAGGGGGGTTGTCAGCTAACTTGACTGAAGAAGAATTCAGAAGTTACTTTGAGAAGTTTGGTAGGATCACTGATGTAGTCGTTATGCATGATAACCTGACTCATAGGCCGAGGGGATTTGGTTTTATTACCTTTGAGTCAGAGGATTCCGTCGAGGAAGTTATGCAGAAGAACTTCCATGAGCTGACTGGAAAGCTTGTGGAGGTTAAGAGAGCTGTCCCAAAGGATGGAATTGGTAGCAGCAGCATCGGTTATAATGGGAGGGCTGGTGGCGGTGGAAGAAGCCCTAGCTTCAATAACAATCAACAACAGGGGAATTACATGCCTTACAATTCAAGATACGGGTATTTCCCTGGCTACGGTAATGTTACTGGTGGCTACCCGTATGCAGCTGGGATGTTTGGTGGTGGGTACCCTTCTGGGGGGTACGGTGGAATTAGTTATGGGCTCACCCCAATTGCCCCAAGGAGTCCCTGGAGTCCGGCAATGGTTGGTGTGAGGGGTGGATTCCTACCTTATGGAAACGCTGCTCCAGTCTATCCCTCCTATGTCAATGGCGGACCTGGAGTTATGGGACTATCGATGAACGGATACGGTGGGATCTTGGGTGGAGATGCTCAACACGTGACAGAATCAACACCATCCGGGACCGGTATATATAATGTAGATGCCAATTCTTTTGGTTCTGGTAGAGGAGGGTTTGGAGGTGGTGCTACGAAACAGAGTCATAGAGGTAACGATAAGTCGTACCAAGCTGCTGCTGCTGCTAACTCAAGCTGACTACTTGGCATCTTGATTGTGGATATTGTTGACATGGTAGAAGCTTCTCCCACTAACAGAGTTGGGTATCGTTATTCCAATGTCCATGCATTAGATCTCCTTCTAATTCTTATAAAGATTCGGTGTGTTTTCTTGTTTTTATTTTCGAAAATCAATGGATTCTGGATTGGGTTATTGTAATATAATTTATTTATAAATTTGTTTTTTTGTTCATACCGTGGTTCCATGCTTCCTGGGAAAATATTGATGGCCATGCTGTCTGTATGTGTATATTATTACTTGCAGTCGTTTTTCTTATTCAGCCCCTTAAATGCCTTGAATGCATTGCAGGCTGAGATGATCTTGCATGTCCATTTTTACACTTTTGTCCTCATATTTTCATGTATTTGCAAGTCAGGATATTTTAATTTCAAAAGGTCATATATCATGCTTTCTTGAGACTTGCATTCTTTTTTTATTAGATGCATGTTGGTGTTGATCGGGTTCGGATCGATGAGATTTGTGAAGGTCCAATTCAAATTCGACTTGTTAAGAAAATGTCAAATCTTAGAACACGAGTTCAACTCGATTGAGTAGATCTGAACTTAACATGAACTCGAAAGTGAAGATTTTTAGGGTTGACACATTACATTAGCAACCCAATATGATATATTATTATTTTATATTTCATTTGTCTTTTAAAATCCTTATACAGTTGATAAGGACAAGAACTTTATAAGACTCGATTCAAACTCATTAATTTCATTCAAGCTATGGTGTCATCGAAAAAATTTACACTCATACCTATCAACGGTACATGATATTTTTTGATCTTCCATCTCATATGTGAGTTGTTTGAGATAGGATGTGTGCCAATTATTGAAATATAAAATTGTTTCCAATTAACAACCGGTTGATAGAAATTGAAATTATTGAAATAAGGAAGGTTTAAATGCATTAAAGCATATATTCAAATTCAAATAGTTCAAACTATCTCTGCACAACCATCACAGAACTTCATTCATTCTGCTTTGTTCTGAAATTCAAAGTGTTATCAACCTATCCACTATGTTAGCATTCTAAGGTAATAAGGTATATTAGGAAATGAATGAATGCACAAAGGAATTAATGATGTCCCTATAAATCTCTACATTCGGAAATCCAACACACATATCACCCCGTTTACGAAACTAGCAGCCAGCTTATTACCTTCTTTGTTCCAGCAAACTTCGAATATCCCAGAGTTCCCCCTATACCTTTTCACAAGCCTCGCTTCCTTCACTGACCATATGTTTATGCATCTATCAACTGATCCACTAGCTAGATACTCCCCGTTCGGGCTAAATGCGACTGAGTAAATTGGATTCCTGGATCACGTCATTTATGAAAATAGCATGATTTGTTATTCGAGTTCTTGTAGAGCATTATCTATAAGAGACTAATATTGTCTTCTATGATCATTAAGGTCTCAACGTTGTTGTTTGCTTGTTTGGAAAATGAGATAATACAGGTTGCATACCTGTGGCCATTGAAGCTGTGCAGAAGATGTCCAGCATCAACATCCCACAGTTTTATGGTTGAGTCAAGCGAGGCACTGTGGAGAAGCGGTACATGAGAATATGAGGTAAGATGAGAAAGACAGATTAATAGAAATAACACTACTTTCAGAGTAAATAGAAAAAACTAATGCATTAATTAACTTTTGCATGGGTTTTGTATGTTCTAAATCTTTTACAGCCAAAATTTGAGCATCCATTTGATGTTGGGGGCAGAGTTTGGGCAAAGCAAGGGGTGTCAACGGGAGGATTTTACCAGGACTCGGACCGGAAACTGTCATCAAAACAACAGCCCAATTATAGAGTTGCAGTTCCAGAACCAGACCCTTTTAGACCCCGGCCATGACCAGTTCTAACCCAGACCGATCCGTTTGACTTGGTTCTGGTTCTGGACCTACACGGTCATTTTCTTTTTCGATTTTGTTATTTTTAAAATTATGTTAAACACATATTTATATGATAATTATAAACTTGGACTTTCCATATTTTGAAAGAAAAAAAATTTAACAATTTAGTTTGAAAATCATGTAAAGGACCAATATTATCAGTTCCGATTCCTTCTGGGAACGAAGTAATGGTTCCAGTTCCGGGCCAGAACCTAAACCATTTTACCGGGTCTGGTTCCAGGACTATAATAGAAATTATTTGCCTGTTTCGGGCCATGTAAAACCCACCCGTTGACATTCCTAGACTTTGGACTACAGTTGGCACTACAAATCATGGGTTTCGGTTTACAAATTAAGATATGTATTGCTGTCTTCCGCTTTCCTGATAGACATATGTATAATGAATGATTAAGAAAGACGAAACTGAGAAATTAAATACTAGACCATCACTCAATAGTTGTGTGTGAAAAATCACCTTGCCAGCACCAGTTGCTGATTTGGGTTGTTGGTCCCAGGCCCTGTCGGGCTCCATCTGACAGTGCATACCTCCTGATGAATACAATTCACATATTAGCAACTCAAATCAAGAGACTCACAGGAAAAAAACAACAAAGATATTTTGCATACGTTGGAGTGCTCCTTTAAATCAAGCAAGCATGTGTCCTGCTTCATGCTCCAAATCTGCATTACAAATCTACAATCAAAATTAAGAAACCAATTAATTATGCTCAATGACAAAACATCTGTGTCAATAATGCGTATAACCTTTGCAGTAGAATCCCCAGAGCATGAGGCAAGAAGGTTGCCAGCAGGATCCCACCTTATACAATAGACTTCCCCCTGAAGAAGCAAATTCAAGTGTCAGTAACAATTCACTTGTTTAACAGTCATTTCACAGACAACCATATAAATAACCCCAACACTGAGGTTCAAAAGGTTGAACAGCTGCTTAATATTTTATGAAGTCAAAATTATCAATATAGAACTGATGATGCTGTTTAAGCTACCTAAGATACACCATAAAAACCAGTGACAAGTGTAATAGCTGAAAGAAACCTGATGCCCAAAGAAAGTTCTGGTCGGCTGCCTCTCTCCGACTTCACAAACATATATCATGCTATCCGTGGTGCATGCAGCAAAAGAAATGTTGTTTCTCCAATCAACATCCAGGATAGAACAAGAGGAAGGACCTGTATGAAACTCTAACCCTTCCCCTGTCTTAACATCCCATACGATTGCTTTGCCGTCAAGACTTCCACTAAGAAGAAAATCTCCTTTTTTGTTCCACTTCAAGCAGAAGATAATCATTTCATGTTTATATAATGTACTGATCAATTCCCCTGGATGAAAAGAATTTTGCAACAGAAACAGAAATTCAAGCACAAAAATATCAGTTAAAAGGTAACAAATAGGTTCAAGAGATCACAAGTTGTCAAAAATATAATATGCCTAATAACACAGATTTGTGAGATGATCCAAAATTATCACAGCAGATCAATTTTCAAAATTGACTTGTGTTTGAACAAATAACAGTATGAGGAAGTCTAACCATATTTACTCCAAAACCTCACTTGGCCATCATGGGAACCAGTAGCAAGCAGTGATCCATCAACCTACATGAATATTATGTTTCTTCATACAGAGGAGAGAGAGAGAGAGAGAGAGAGAGAGAGAGAGAGTAGCAAACACAAAGATGCATATAAACTACCTACATTCCAGTCGATTGCCATCACATCTTTGTGTTTTTCAGTTGTTCTACCCATGAAATGTCTAAGCACAACATGGTAAGGTACATTTTCCTTACAGGACCTAGATGTCCCATCAATAGTCCAAATTCTAGCAGTAGAATCTGCAGATCTATCAAACAAATGACCATAACAATTACAGAACTTCTATATAGAACAGAAAGCATAAGAGCATGACACTAGAGCAAAATATATTATCATCAAACCATTACTATCTAAGCCATGGTCTCCACAAAAATATCGCGGAAGAGGAACTATATACATATTAATTCAGACACTCCCAAAAGCGATGTCAACTGCCAAGAGTACAAAGATTAAAAACCTACACGGAAAGCCAAAAGGAAAAACCCCAGAAAACAATATTAAGTACTGCTAAGACACGTGAAGGAGTAGGTCTAGAGACAATAAATAGACAGATCATATAAATGCAACACATCTAAAAATTTCCAAACAAAACAGGTGTAACTCACAGATAAAGGGAGAGACAAAGAGTAATAAATCGCAAAAAGGCAAGAAGGTGAAACATGATAATTATAGGAATAAGTAGAGTTTGGAGTTTAAGCCAACCCAGAAGCAAGAAGTGAACCAGTTGGATTCCATGCACATGCAAAAACCTGGGAAGGGGAAGTATAAGCAGGTGTGCTCCATATTTGAACAAACTATTCATCGTAGATCCTCTTATGTATCTGAATTAAAGATGACAATTTTGAAATATGGCCAAACCTCAGAAGTATGACCATGACACACTATAACGTCGCTGTTTGAGAATTCACTGGGCACCGAAGGTAAGCCAGTGCAAATATCCATTGGTTCTGGTGCTATTTAAAAAATGCTAAAAATAAGCTATATTTCTTTAGAAGACAAAGAATTGCAAGAACACGCACATTAAGAAAATTAGATCTTCAAGCAGTATTTTTGCATGTAAATACCACAAAATCCATATTCATCCCCATTGATACTTTTTCACGTGCAAAAATTATTACTCCGTATTTTACTACTCCTTGAAAGCTTCTATTGCACTACATCGATAGACAGAAACTTGAATTCAAATTAAATCATATTTGATTCTGTAATACAATGATACATCCTCGATCTCATCATTGGATACAGTTCGCTTGAAAATGTGCTTCATGAAATAAGTAAAGACCTATACATTCATGAACTGATACTCTCATACACTACTGAGGCAATTAAACTCTTAAGTTAAAAATTACACTAACTATGTAAAGATGCATTGCCCCTCCACAGTAAACTTTCTTTGGGAAACAATCAACAACCATGTCATCAAGATCTAGATATATACTCCATCATCGAAAATAGAGCTTCCGCATATATCAAAATTGCAAAACTAAAGTAGCTTAGTCGATAACCGTTCACCAAGAAAAAGAAAAAAACCTGCAAAGCATGTCGATTCCATAAAAATCACCGGGAAGAGAAGGCCGAACTTGTGCGCTAGTGTGTACTGTTTCACGGCAATTGCGACAGAGAAACGTCTGAACTCAGGTGGTGATGATGAAAGATGAGAGAGATGGAAAACCCTATTTTATTTTATTTTGTAAAGTTTGTGAATTTTAAAGAAATTGAAGATTTATTATTTCAGAAAAAAAAAATACTCCCACCGTCCCTCACTTTACATTTATTTTTGAATTTATTATTTTTGAATTTTAAAAAAATACTCCCTCCCTCTGTCCCTCACTTTATTTTATTTTGTAAAGTTTGTGAATTTTAAAGAAATTGAAGGTGAGGGGACAGAGGAGTATATTTTTGAATTTATTTTCTCCCTCACTTTACATTTAATAAATAAATAAAAGAATTTTCAAATTTGTGATAATAAATAAATAACCACAAGTTTGTCTTTTTCTCAGTTCCAATAGTGGCTCTGCTAACTCCCGCGGCCGGCGGCGGCGGAGTGGTGTTATCCTCTGCCCATCACTGGTCCATCAAATTTGTGCACATCTTCGCCCCACTTTCTCCGCCTCCCGGTTTATCAGACCCCTCACCTTAGTTCACTGGAATTGGATTGCGTTGCAGTCTTGTGGCGGCGTTGTTACTGTTTGCGGCAATTGGGAGGTATAGCCATGGATTCTCAGTTCTCGATTTCGAATCCTTCAAAACTGCCGACCCTATCATTGCAGGTATATGTTTCTGACCTCAAAATGTAATTTGATTGCTTTGATTTTATCTTTCCCTTTAGATGGATGCCGCTTTTACTTTTTGTATCAAATAATGTGTGCATATGAAGGATTGAGAATGTGCTATTAGATGCGAATTATGTTCGTTTATGGTGTTTCAAATGATAGGGTGGTTTCTGAGTGCATAATTTCTTGGGGGATACAACAAGGAAGGCCAAGGAAAGAGTGGTCTGCAGAGTGGTGTTATTGCAGCTGCAAAATCGCGGTCTACTCTACTTGTGCTCTTCATGTGTCATTACAGTGCACAAAGAGGAATATTTTTTACTCTACTTGTGCTCTTCTCTTCATGAAAAGCTCTCGTAGATATAATCTTGCCACCCCGTTTGAGCTATAGAGGTTCCGGTGAAAAGGTATGCCAAAAAGGGATTATCTTCTTTGTTTGTTGAAATTTTGTGTTGTGTGGTATGTAGAATCAACTTAAAATCTTGAGCTACATCAATGAATGCAATTTCTCACTAATTCTGTGGCCAGACAAGGCAACGAATTTAACCAAGTATCAATTGTCTTTTCCAAGATCAAATGCTAGGTTTGTTTTTATGAGTAACAGAGCTCTGTAAATGTTACAAGCATGATATAGTGATGCAGAAATGTGCTTTTCTAATCGTAGAATTGAGGGAAAAGCTCTGCTTGTTGAGAGAGGCCAAAAGAAGATAAAGTAGAAGGGAGTAGGTTAGTGTTGAAAATAGGCAGCCTATTTCCGGGACTGCAAGCAAGGTAGAGACGACTTTGGTGTTGATTAACGGTGGTGACAAAACGAGAGGGAGATTGTAAATTCAAGTATAGCCAGAAAGATTGGTGAAGCACTGATGTTATAAGGTTTGTATAATTAGTTTGGCCTTTTATGGAGAAAACTTAAGTTCAATAGATTCTCTAATTACATGTCACTCGTTGAAGATCTGGTTTTGATATAGATATCTTGAACGTCTTCTCTTGTGCCTGAGAATATTTGCGATCTTCATTCATAACATGTATTGCTCAAACGTGCTTTTGTTAATGTTTCAGCTGGGATTAATCATAAGAGCACTGTCAATTGGCTATCCACCAACAACAAATTTTATACTCATCACTTTGGGAAGCACAACCGTTCTCCTTATCGGATGGAGAACGTTATTCTTCAGTATTTTCCCCTCCGACAATGGCAAGAAGACTGATGTATACAAGCGTGGTAGCCCTTTTGAACTTTTTGAGGTATGTTTCCCAAATGTTTTGTGATCAGCAAGTGAAAGACATTTAAGTAGCTTCCTTTTTGCTCCCCCCCTTTACACGTATTCTAGCCATCGATTTACACATATTTTGCAAACTCCTCAATCTGTTAATGATGTGCCTTTAGCTGAACTCAGATCTACATTCGTTGCAGTTGCTTACATCGTTGGTGAGAAGATGGTGACGAGCATCGCAAATTGTTTGAGTCCGCCCACGATCCTTCTCCTTGAGAGGTAAGTCTTTGTAATTCCTTTCTTTTGTAATTCAGTAATTGTAAGAGAAGGAAAGTGTAAATGTACAGAATACCGATACATGTTATATTCATTCACGATACGTCCATTATAATCGAGACGATTAGCCTTAAACTTCTCAAACAAGCCTACTCCTACTTCATCGAAAATTTTCAATAACTATTCGATTGCATAAACGTTGAAGTAGCGATGAGTAAACTAGGGTAATTCGTTCTTAGAAAATCGAAGTGCTGGTGTTTTACCATTGTTTAGTTGCATTCAAACTATACATAATCTCACATTACCTATGTTTCCACTTTGTTTGCATTAGTTTAGCTAAGAGAACATCCTCTGACCAGTAACGTGTTTCCTGTTTTCTTGAATGGCAAGGGAAATCCATAGCCGTTACTCGAAGGTGTTATTCGACTTACGAGTCTCTTGATCAGCATGACAAAATGAATACCGTGTACTTGTCGTAACTACAAAGATCAAGCTTTATAGCAAAGTCAGACGTATCCTTAACGCTTCAAGAATCGTAATTTAGTTAAGACGTTCGAGAAGACAAAAATTGGCTCCACCCGATCTAATATTGGTTGTTGGGGTTTCCCATTTTTCCTTCCCGGAATGACCCCAACCCTAATGGTAGCCTTCGTCTGGCCGATTAGGCGGTTATGCTTGAATATTTTTGCCGGATGACCGAATTTCAGCTCGGTCAGCCCGACCCGCCCAAAGATTATGATAATCTTTTTTAACTGATAAATACAATAAAATTAAAGGTCGTACTACGAATAATTTGAACTCAGACATCTTTAATTTTAATAAACACTCACAAACAACTTTATAAGATATGTTGTAATTTAATGGGTTTTTTCACCTTGTCATATTACTGCAAAAGAAAGAAAAAAACATGTCATTGAGAAAAATCAGATCAGACGTGCAGTTAATTTAAAGCAGCAAAATCTTTCATCTAAATTTTGCAAACAATAAATAAAGCATCATTAATAGAATAGCGTCACCATTGGCAGTCTTATTTATTACACACTGCAACCACAATGCAGCACCTATATACACTTAAAAAAATATACTACATATGGTCCAGCTAGATTAAAATCATTTTACCTTTTGGGACGTGTGGGCCATAGTTACCAAAAGCAAAAATAAAGTAAATATTGGTTTCCGATCCAAAAACATATGCTTCTAATCTAGTGAGATGGAGTGAGTATATTTTTATGAGTTAATTATCTCAATTTATATTCTCTATGGCCACAAATATTCTTAACATTTTAATATTGTTAACAGTTTGATTAAGCACAGATTGTAATGTAATATTTTGATTTTATCTTAAAAATATATTAAGTGAAGTTTGTATCTCATTCATTATTATTTTTTAATTAAAATGTGTATATTAGAGTAATTCATATCACACATGGTGTATTTTTTAATTAAATTATTTGTAATGAATGGGGTTAGTCTATCTATTAGAAATGATAAATTTCAAATATTAACAATATTAGTGAATAGAATGAGTAATATTTTTTTTCTTATGATTTTTTAATTTAATTAATAAACAAATTAACTTATGTTTTTTCTTGTTTTTTTCTAGTATGAAGATGTTTTAAAATAACACATCAAATTCACATCAACTTTAACTTAAACAATAAGGTATTCGTGAAAAATAAAAGAAATGTTAATGTCTTCATTAATCAAATTATAAAAAAATATCACATTATTTTATTCATTCGTTTTAGTAAGAATTATATATTTATTTTTTATACATTTATTAATTAAATTGTATAAATAGGTGTAAAAGTTATAAAATACATATACACCACACTTTTTTCTATAGTTAGATTTTATTATATTTGGCTATGCCAATTTATTCCAACAATTCAAAAATAAAAGTGTGTCATATCTAATTCGCATACTAAAATATTAATTTTTAGATACTTTATTTATTTTTGTAAATCACTGCACCAATAAAAGTTACCATATTTTTTTATTAGATTGTTGCACATAAAATTGATCACTTTTTTTAAATGGAAAAAAAAAACTTTTAAAATACATAACTCTATTTTTTTTAAACAAAGCACTTTATTTTTTCAATTTAGGTGTCGAATCTCTTATGGTCACTTTTAGCTTGAGAATATAGTACTCCCTTCGTCCCATTAAACTTCACACACTTTCTTTATTTTGGATCATACTATTCTTATTATTCTTACACTATTTTAGACATTCTACTTAATAACCGTACTTAATAACCATATGGGACAAAAAAAAGTTGCAAAATTTAGTGGAGTAGTTTATTAAAGAAAAGGGTAGATGACATAGTTTTTGGATTGAGGCTTTAATCAAGAGGGAAGGGGAATAGGTCTGGTGAAATAGGGGGGCAGGTTAGGTTAGGTTAGGTTAGGGCACAGACTGTAATTTAATGCAGAGATTTTGTCAAGTAGCCCTCAACCAAATATCATACATTTAGGTTCCCTTCCACTTTCCCATTAATGGCTTCCTTTCTTTTCTTTTCTTTTTTAATTTCTATTTCTATTTCTATGTAGAAAAAGACACAAAGAAGGGAGATATATCAGCTGCAATCACTCTTCAATTGATTGATATTTCCATAGCTAATTTTTGTCAGAAATTTTAAAAAAAATAAAAAATCCATACATAGTTTGACTAGTGTTGATATCCTTTTCCTTTCTCATTGTTTAATCACATCATCTTCTACCTATCTCTCTAACTCTACAACATGCCTAAACTCACCAAGTCAAAAGTTATTCCTTTTCTCTTTTTTATTTTATTTGTTTAATTTTGTTAGAGTAGTAGAAATCTTTTTTATTTTCAAATTATCGTTTTTGATTGCACAATCATGAATTGGGTATTTTTTATTCATGAATTACTCCTATGAGATTGAGATTTTTCTATAATAAGAACAAGAATTTCAAGATTTGGAAAGTAGGGTTGTAATTGAACAAAATTGAACCGAATACTATCAGATTCAAATTTAGCTTGTTTGAAAATTTGAAGATCAAGTTTTAGTTCTGAAAATCAAGCTCGAGTTTGATTTATTCATTTTCTCTTTTTATTTTATTTATTTGGACACCCCTTTTATTTTGCTAGAGTAGTTGTAGAAACCTTTTTGAATTTTAAATATCGTTGTTGATTGCGTAATCATGAATTAAGTATTTTATATTTATGAGATTGATATTTTTCTATTATTATAATACATTCAATTGAATAAAAAGTAAATAAAATGATGAAGAGAATAATAATAAGGATGCCAAGATTGATAGGGGAAGTAGGGTTATAATCGAACATAATTGAACCAAAAATGTCAGGTTTCGAGTTAGAGTTCAGTTTGTTTAATTATTCGATTAATAGTGAATTCAAATCTGAACTCAAACCAGCTCGAGTTCGTTAAAAATTCGAACTTCGAATGAGTTTTTCTGAATCGAACCTCAAATAACTTGCGAGTAGTTATGTATGAACTTTTTAAAGTTCTAAGCACTAAGGACTAGTTTGCAATTAAGTTATTGATGGGGGCACCCAAGTAAAATATAGCTCGCTAGGAAAAGTGGAGACATGTCTACTCCAAAAATCTCCAAACACAATATTATGGTAATAAATCTCCATAGTAAGTTATCCATTTATAGCCAAAGGAAAACTAAAAAGAGGGTGAAGTCAATTAATACTCAATTTTGAAGCCATTGCATCATCTTACACATTCAAATAGTACTCTATTTCTTTATTCTATTCTTTATTGTGTTTAATCTTTTAATTGGAAAAAATAAAATAAATGTGAAGGACCAAAACATTAATACTCTGATACAACAGACAGCAACCTCCAACCCCCTCTGTCTTTGTGTTTTTATACTGCGATCAAATTAGGTTTAAATTAACTTTATTTCAACAATAAATTAAAATGGCACATCAATTTGATTGTTCTTTTGTGGTATATATATTAATATATTTAATTTAATGTTGTTATTCTATTTGCTTTGTTTTCTCATTAACCAATAAGATGGTATTATTTAATTTTTTTTTTCCTTAAAAATTATAAAAACACTTACAGTTTTAATTAAATAAGATTTAAAATAATGAGATGACTGATGTATTATTTATATTCAAAAAGTTAATAAATTACACCTAATTCTGATCAAACGATCAATAATAGAAGGATACTCTCATCAGTTGACTCTCTTTGTCAAAAATAAATTACATATCATATGTATATATATAAAAAATGGTACAAAGAATTTTGTTTATTATAAAATTATTCAATTTAGATTAATCATATATATATATATATATATTATGTTGTGCATGCGTCAAAATTTACCAAAGATGATTCAGTCAATTTATCTATTCATAGATACAAAGAAAGGAGAAAATCTATAGTGATTGTGACCTTACAATTTAGGCTTGGATTGTGACATATCATTGCTACTTGGATAAAGAGAGAGGTATGAATTCATTTTCTTTAACTAAAGTACCTAAGTACTACTACTAATTAATTAATTATATCTTAAAAAACAATTTATATTTATATGGGCACTTCATGAAATATCAATGTGATTTTGTCATACCCCTAAATATATGCAACCGCTCTATGTGGCATTACTTGATATTGACGTATCAGTCAAAGATCGTTAAATTATGTCAGATCTAAATATATGCGAATTAACTACTTAAATCTCTCTTGTGCAATCAACAATTACCTAAGAAACTTTTATTATTGTTTTTATTTAGTATGTGTTGTGAACTTTGAGCCCATTTGAATTTCTTGATTGGAAAAAAATAATAAGAAATTAGGTGGTGGAAATAATATGAAACAGAAAGGTGGTAAGATAATTAAGTGAAACATAAAACAGTGTACTATTTGGTGGTGGGGTTTAGGGTTTTGGAAGATAGAAGTGTGCAGTCTTTTAACAGCTATTGTCATTCTCAATTGTTAAGGTTCATTGAAAATTCACATTTGGTGAATTTCCTTTTGCCCCTCAACTTGTTTAATCTCATTTTAGTTCCCTTTTCAACTTTTGGCAAATCTATAATTCTTAGTGTCCCATTTTAAATTATAACCATCAGAGCTACTCGTGAAATATTTGAATCTTGGCTCGAAATATCGTTTGAAACTTGAGTTTGTCGACAATAGAAATGAGCATGAGTTCAGGCTTCAGAGTTTTATCGAGCTGAGCTAGGTTTTTGAGATACTCGACTTGTTTAGATCTTTGTCTGATTGGGGGTTTTACCGAACATGTTCTCGTAAACCCTGTCTAGAAACATAGATGAGCCTTGTTTGGGCTCTATACATAGCGAAGTGTTTCTTTATCGAGCTAGCTCGACTTTGAACTTGAAAAACTCTTTACCAAATACCTGACGACTAAACTTGAGCAGAGTTCAAATTAATTATATATCAAGATTCTCTAAAAGAAATATGGGCTTCTGGCGGCAACATGTTTGATCCCGCTTATGGGTTCAAATCAACCTTTCAACGAGATAGTATTTCTTCAACTCTCTCAAAATTGAATCTATTCCAAATGTATACGAGCTCGATCTCAAATTTTAAAAATCTAATTGTATGAGTTTGAGAATTTCGATATCTTGTCGTTGAACTTTATATTATCTCCAATATTCATGAGGACTTGATTATCAAATTATGAATAGTTGAGGGTGTGAAGTGAAATTGAGAGTTGCTATTTAGTACTTGTATAACCCTAAATAGACTAGTTGATATGATCCTCTTAAGATTTTGTTTTGGATTTTGTGTTTGTATAATCTATCTCTCACGTGACTTTCATTCTCGGTACCTTCCATTCATCTATTCGTCTATTTTTATAACCATCTAAATATAAAAAAAAAATCTTAGAAAGATGATTTAAATATTTATGTGTGTCTATATATAGTCTATCTTTCTAGATCACTAGATCCTCTCTTTATAGTTTATAGTGTATGTACGTAGTATATTTATGTTGGAATAGTAAATAGGCATGGTTTTCGGGTATGGAGCCCCGAGCCTAAATGGGTTATGGCATGGTTCAAGCGAATCAAATTTTTCATAAATTATTCGGAATTTTATTTGATAAAAGTTCTTTCTAAATTCGTTTGTTCGCTAAATGAACTGAAATCGAGCTACGAATCGAATCGAGTTCTAAATTTGTTTGTTCACAAACTTGTCAAATTAATATGAAAATATATATATTAACCCAAATAATTTAATAAACAAGATTTTAACGAGGTCAAACTCGAATCGAGTTGAAGCTCATATTCAAATTCACTATTAAACTAAATAATAAACGAAATGAATTCGAACTGAACTCGAGCTTGATTTAATTTATCGAACCGAACTCTAACTTGATTTTCATAACTCGAATCTTCAAATTTTAAAAGTCGAGTCTGATTGTATTCCGTTGAGTCCGGTTCGATAAGAACTCTAATTATAGTTACTTCCTCTGATTTGTTTAATTATATCAAATTTTAAAAAATAAGGTGAGAATTTGAGACCAGAACTTTGGACTTTCCCAGTCCCATCTCGAGTCCTGAATTTTTTGGGACCGGGACCAGGATTAAAGAAACTAAAATTTTTGGGACTCGGGATTCCCGATTTTTCGGAATTAATTTTAAAATTCGGGACATTTAGTCCCGATCGGAAAATTTTGGTCTCATTCAGGATTTCGGGACTAATCGATTTTTCAATTGCGGGACTCGGGGGCCCTGAAATCCCGATCGGGATCGGGACCAAAAAATTGATAATTTTCGGGATCAGTACCGAGACTCCCGATCTCGTCCCAATTCTCACCCCTATTAAATCAAATAATTATCTTTTATCAAGTCTTGAATTTTTAATTCAAATAATTATTTAAAAACAAGACACAAAATAAAATAAGACACAAAAAATACAAATTATAAAGGATCATATACAATAAGATATCAGAGGTGTAAATGTGCTTATCATTGATCTTAATTAACAGTACAACACTAAGCTTAAGATTCAAACTTTAAAGAAAATAGGAACACCAAAACTATAAATTGAGTGCTTAGTTTAATCAATTTAAATTTTAATCAATGCACACATATATAATTTATTAGATAGGATAGGTAAGGTGTTAACATCACCTAAAATTAAAATTAAAATTATATCCAAACAAACACATTTGTTCTTCGAGTTTATGTCTACCAAAAAAATATTGATATGAAAGCACTAATAATAGATTGTGGAAAACTATAGTGAAAGTGAGATTAAAAAGGCATTTTCATCATTATAATTTGGTTTTTCATTTAATGGAATGAGTTTCTTTTTCTTTATTTTTTTTCTTATTTTCTTTTTGGGTGTTTATATTTGGTGGAATCAGTAATTATTGCCATATAATAAAAGAGAATCCCTTTACCTCAGTACTATAGTTACTTTGCTTTATTTATTTATATATCTCAAAAAATGTTTTTATTTTTTATTCAAATCCAAACCAAATGATTTACATTGGAAAATATGTCTCCTTAAAAACTCTTTTTCATGTACTTGTTGTCCATGCAATATTAAATCCTTTCCATGAATTTGCCAAAGACCAAATCATTATTGTTGTGATATATTAATATTTTTAATATAACTAAGACTGAGTTATAAGTGTTGTATTATTGGTCTAAAATGATAGGGAAAATTAAACTTGAATATTATCAATTACAATTTTACTTTAAATTTACATAAGTAATTGTATTTTTGTTGGGATTGGTCGAATTCATGGGTATCATATTAATTTTTAGGTATTGGATCATAGATTTAAAGATTTATGTGTTTATTTGAATAAATTAACGATTGTGATTTCTTTATAAATTAATTTTTATTAAAAATTCCACATTTTTACAATAATAAAAAATATTTAAATTTAATAAAATTAATTTATACCATTAATTATAAATGAGTGAAACTGAAAGATCTAAAATTATTTACATTTATTACACGTGATTTATTTCTTATATAAACTTAACACATATATGTATATATATAAAAGTAGATGATAATACTAATCCTACTAACATAATTTGTGAATTAGAAGTTACAAATATTACAAAAAAAACACGAATTAGATTAATATAACCCTCTCTATAATTCAAAAGAAATTAAAAAGATTAAACCATCTAATGTCAAATGTATGTACAAGATAAGTTGATAAAATTATAAGTACTAGCTTACTAGTTTAAATTATATTTTTGTCTTTTGTATCCATTCATTTTTTTTTTCGAATAAATGTATTATAACAATATCGGATGAAGTAATATTTTAATTAGATATAGCAATCAATATTTTATATTTTGATAAAATAATTATGTTAATAGTTAATATTTTATATTTTGATAAAATAATTATGTTAATAGTTATTCCATGTAATCCACGAGATTATACGAAAACAATAATTAAATATACAATAAAAATTAAAATAACTATGAAGAAAAGCATTGTGGTTTTAGACTTTAGAGGTCCCTTTAATCATCATTTTAGGGAATATTTGAGACACCCACTTTCACTTTTTGTCCAAAATCAGCTGTTGACTAATATATACTCCCAATTTTCTTCAATTATTTTTACCTAAAAATAAAATAAAAGTTTACTTCTTTATTCATTTTAAAATTAATCTATTTTACGATCAATTAATTAGGTCATCGTTGCCGCCAATAACAACGTTTGATACTTGGTTATAATGTTTTATTATAAGAATTAGAAAAAAAATAGTTAGTTATTTTGCAGAGTTTGATTAATTAAATAAATAATCATGATTTATTCCAACGAAAATTTGATGCATCCATTAATTTGGATTATATTTTAAATATATATTAACAGTTTATGTTTTTTTTTTCACCTAAATTTGGGTTCTTTTATTATAGAATTTATAATTGTGAAGAGGTAGATTTGAAGATCTGACAAAGTAAAAGCAATTTTCACTAGATTTAGTGATGTAATTGTGGATTTTAAAAAAGAAATTACAGTGGGTTTAAAGGGTCTGAAATATATCCAGATTTAAACAACAAACATTCAATGGAGGAAAAGAGTAACATCAAATCTTACCACTATTCTTGAAAATGGTAGTAGAATAATTTAAAGCCGTCTCTGCATGAAATGACTAAATCCCCCACCTCTCTCTCAAATTCAATTGCCTATTTAAATCAAGGGTGGAAAATTAAAACACCCACTTTGACAAATCCAATGTAGAAAATACCCAATTACTCAAAGCACATGTAGAAAATACCCATTTTTGCCTCAAAAATTGAACCCACCTGAAAAGTGAGTGAGATTCTCTGAAAAAAGTCAAAAACATTTCTGAAAAAGTTAAAATTAGGTAAGCAAATTGATACTTTTAATAAAATTAATACTATATTTTTAATTCAAAAATACTCCAATAATGGTGCATAGACCGTTCAATATTAAGGAAATATTCAATATTTTTGGTCCATAGACCGTCCAACCCACAGACCTCCCCCCTCCCTTATTGTAATTTTTTTGAACCTCTCATCTTCCCCCAACTCCTTGGACCGTCCATCCCTTGCCTCCTTTGACATCTCGCCTCGCCACCACTCTCCGCCACCGTTGCCCTCCTTCTTCAAGGTTCGAAGTGTTGCCGGAGATTGCCGGGGATTGCCTCTTGGACCGCTGCCCTCGTTGGAGAAGATTGTTGGACCGCCGGAGCTGTAGGACACGCCTGAACCATGGGAGACAGTCAAGAAGATATCCCACAGCACATTCAGGTTCAAAAGCATGCCCTTAACCCATTTATGCGTGGACCGTTGGTCTTACATGGATGGACCGCCCGTGCCTAGGGCGAGCGGTCCATCCATGTATTTTGAGAAATTACCAGCGGTCCATCCAGTTTCTGTTTATATGTATTTTTCTGACTTTTTTGGTGCAATAAAACATAATTTTATGTGCTTGTTTGTTGATGTTTGGTAATTTAAGTTTATATTATGTTTTATTGAATTGAATTGTTCTAATTATGCATGTTTAGGACTTGAATATATGATATTTGAATTTAGAAAAATATGTAGATTGCACGTATGTATGGACCGCTGGTAATATACGTGTGGACCGCTCGGGCCTGATGGAACCACCCAGCGGTCCATTAGGGTTTTACCAGCGGTCCATGCTGTTTTCCAGTGATATAATTATTGTTGTTTGATTTATGTGAAAATTAGGTACAATATGCGTCTGGTTTTGTGATTTACGTAATTAATTGTGAGAATTATTATTGTTTTAATTAAAATATTAGAATTTTGATTAATATGATCTAATTTTAATCTAATTTGATGTTATATGAACTGATTGAAATTATATTTATTGACTGAATGTTGAAGGAGTCGGCCCAGCCTTGGTATCGCAGACCTAACTCGATTAATCGAAAGTGTAAAGCCAATACATACTATAAGATAGGTATTATTGAAGAAATTAGGTCTAGACTCTTGCAAATAGGTGGGTACGAACTTGTCCAAAAATTCCAACGTGGTCCATTTGGTCACTTTTTTAGTTGGAGTCCGGGTAACCTATCATGTCCAGCTTTGCACAGTATTGTGTGTAGGGAAATCCACACTAGGGGTGGGATTTGGTTTCACATTTGAGGGGACGATGTCGAGTACACGTTGGAGGATCATGCCTTGATCACTGGATTGAGATTTGATCATTCAAATTTCAACACTACTTACCCGCACGATCCGACTAGATCGTCCATTTTTATCTCCGCCTGCAATGGCATTCAAATGAACGGTGCTGATCTCCTAGCCCGTTTTTTAAATTCCCGAAACAACATTGATGATGATGATGGAGAGATCCATCTCCGCATTGCCCTTGTCCTCATGGCCTACGTCTTTGTATTTGGCCATGATTCACAGAAAATCATATTCCCGTGGCTCTGGTCGTTGGTTGAGGACCTAGACACCTTCTACAATTTTCCTTGGGGTGCTTACTCTTATAAAATTCTTAGGAATTATATTAGGAAAATTCCCGACAATCCAAAATATCATTTCTATGGCCCGGCTTGGGCACTTATGGTGTGGGGGTTAGAGGTCATCCCGGGATTTGAAGCGTTTGCTGGTAGGCAACGGGACATCCCTTCAACATATCCCCGGTGTGTGAGATGGAACTTCCGGAAGAATCTCAATGGGACAGTGGAGCAGATGTATGAGTGTTTTGACACTGAGGTAAGTTTTATGTTCATTTATAATCCTTATTTAATTATTTGTTAAGTTTTTGATAAGATTGTATTAATATTTACCTTAAAATTTGTAGGGTTACAATATTTCGAATCTGGTGCCTGACGAGGAGGAGGAGAGACGTCCATATTACCTCTCCACAGAGTGTGAGAATCCCCTGGATGTGGAGTACATGCCACTGAGCAATCCGATTACTCGGGGGGGCATGACAGCCGAGCAGCGTGTGCCGAGGCAGAGAGTGCCACATGTCGTAGTTCAGCCTATTAGCAGTCGGCGGGCTACGAGGAACGTGGAGCCCGCACATGTAGACGAGTCAGATCATGAGGGGTCATCTTATCACGGCGCTCATCCTGAGCCAGAGCGTCCTCCACCCGAGCCAGAGCATCATCAAGAGGAGACAGAGCGTCATCGGCGACGTAGGAGGGATATGGGAAAGCGTGCTAGGGTACCGATGCCTGAGTCCTCCTCTAGCAGCAGCGGTGGCAGGACAAAGCGTGTCATGAGTGCCTTTGAGGCACGCATGATAGAGAGGCAGCAGCAGGCGGAGGCACGTTTGCTAGAGAGGCAGACGCAGGCTGAGGCACGTATGCTGGAGAGGCATGAGCAGATGAGGGCTCATATCACTGAGACGAACGACAATCTGAAGGGTACCATCAAGAGATGGATGGGAGAGCTATTATCAGCCATCCGTTGTGGCCCGAGCCGACATAGTCAGCCGATCATTCATACCCGTGGGCAGGCCCCCCCTATGCCTCAGTCAGCCCGGCCTTCCACTCAGCCAGCTCGGCCTTCTGATTTTCAGGCCTCGAGCTCTCCACCAGGCGCAGTACCTGATTTTAGGCCTTCTAGCAGTGGTCCTCGCTACTCCGTGTCTGACATGCCCCGTTTTCAGGCTCCATTTGTCACCACACGTCACTCTTCAGCTGATACTTCATCTGTAAGTTATTTTGTCATTTAATAATTACAAGCTTATTGTTTTAAAATAAAACTAATACTTATGTCATTTTTTTTGGTAGATGCCATGGCCACCACTTGACCCGCAACCAGGCCATGTGTCACAGGATGAGCCTGAATCGGAGGAGTTTGATGCTCCGTTTAGTCCAGAGCCACGAGATGCATATGTACCGAGGGATGCACCAATTACCATCGGGGAAGAAATGTTGAAGAGGTACAATGCATTTATGAAGAAACCATTAGGCGACTATACTACAGTTTCTGAGACCGGTTTCCAACTCAGAGTTAATGACTTCACAAAGATGCTTGATATGGACCGGGATTATTTCACTGAGGTAATTGATTTAAATATCAAATATTATTTTAGTACAAATTTATTTAATGTTGCTAAATTAAGATTGTTTTTTGCAGACCATAGACTTGTACATGATGAGTCTACAGTCCAGGCTGATGAATAAGGATAACGTTCTCCCTTCGCACACTGAAGGACGCACTGTTATCTGCAGATGTGATTTCTTTGTAAGTATTTATAGTCTTTTTTTTTATTACGCATGAATATTTTATGTACATGTGAAATAAGTATAATTGTATTTTCAATCATGTGTTTAAGCATCGGCTCGAGGCGGATTGGAATGCGGGTATGGCCCTCCATGTGAAATAAGTATAATTGTATTTTTATTACTAATACTTGTTATTAAAATGATATTTGTTATTAAATTGACATTTGTTATAAGTAATTAAAACACAAATCACCAATAACAAAACTTTCTTCACTTAGCTTAAAAAAAAATGGGGCTGCTGGGTTTCGAACCCGCGCCCATGGCCGAGAGGGTACTCATATGCGCGCCCATTACCATCGGGCTGTCTCTATTAGTCGTTAAATTTACGTCTACAAATTAATATAAGGTTATAAGTTATTTGCATTAAGTGAAAAAATTAAACTAATCATAAAATCACACAACAAAACAATCATGATTATATCAACTAAGTCTTCACAACAAATTACATAACAAATTATTCTGTAAAACATAAAATAAGTCTTTCGTTACAAATCATCATCGAATTGAGGACAATTGGGACCCGTATGTCCTGTCATATCGCAATGAGGACATCGTCGGCTTCCTCTCCTACGTCTCCCAGACGTTTCCCCCCTGATCTACGTCTACTCATCATCGGTCTACCCGGCATTCTTATTGCTTTGTTTGGCAAAACCTCAATGCTTGAAATATTGTCCGGCAAATTCCAGTTTTGTTTGGGAGGAACACGAGAAATGACACCTTTATACGCATCTACAACCGATGTCGTTTTGTAGTAGTGTGCAACAAAATCAATTGCACTTCTTCCAGATTTCCTGCACATGCAATACTATTATAATACAATCTCAAAGACATAATCAAAACTCATTCTCACAAACATAATGCAGAAGTACATACGTAATTGCCGCGATAGCATGAGAACACGGGATCCCGTCGTACTGAAATTCCATGCATTCACATGTCCACGCTCCAAGGTCTACCAAAAAAGATCGATTGTTGGTTTCAATTCGGTATCGATCATCACCTACTGCAGCTGATCTGTATGTGTGAGATCTCTCGATTTGGACCATCATTTTACGTCTGACCTCTTCTGGAAGTGGATGTCTTTCCCTGTTGGCAGCCATAAGTCGTTTGCTAAACCAATCTTCACAAATCAGTCTCACTGCCTCCATACATGCACAAATAGGTAGACGACGAGCCCATAAGAGTGTCCGATTAAAGCTCTCAGCTGTATTCGACGTTAAGAAGCTATACCTTCGAACAGGACACATCGACCGAGCCCACTTAGCAGGCCCAATGTTCATCAAGTGATCATAGGCCTGCGCCTTGCCTACTTGAATCATGTTCATTCTTTTCTGAAATTTCGCCTGCTTATATGTGTACACAGCCTTCTGAAACAACCCCATCGTGGTTTTACCGAATCTCTTCAAATTGTTACTCAGATGGTAGTAACAAAGGCCATGAGTTGCTTCCGGAAATACAACACTCACTGCATGCTCAATTGACAGATGTTGATCAGAAACAATCAATGTTTGAGCCGTGCTCCCATATGCTCTTCTTAGTCGTGTCATGAACCATACCCAAGACTCATGATTCTCAATTGGGCCGATTCCATACGCCAACGGATACACCTGCTTATTTGCATCCTTTGTAACTGCAACAAACATTATGCCATTATTCTTTCCCTTCAAGTGAGTGCCGTCGACTACTATTACCGGCCTCATGCACAAGGCAAATGCTGATCTACAAGCACCAAGGACCACAAATACATGACGGAACCTGTTGTCCGCACCAATGTCGATTTCTGCGATCGTGCCAGGATTTGTCACCTCTAACATATGCAAATAACCAGGCAGTAGTTGGTATGATTCATGATATTTACCATATATCATCTCAACAGCATGGTTTCTACCTCTAAGCGCCACGTCGTAGGACACTTGCATACCAAACATAGTCATCAACTCGTTCTGAATAACTTTGGGCTTTATTATTTCATTTGTGTTTCTCATTTTCTTTGCGAAATACGCACCTATCACCTTTGCGTGGACATTCCTCGGTCCGATGTTTGTGATACCATCCCCGCACGTGTGCTCTCCACAGAACTTTATTACAAGCCACGGCCCTCCATGAGACATAGCACGCAGCTTGAATGAGCAATTGCTGCTTAACTTGCATTTCCAATACACTCGAGTTGTGTCTGATCTGGTCACTCGATATTCTGCTTTATGTTCAAGATTCCACAAACCACCTATAAGACTAAGCTGCTCCTTGTCATCAAAAATGGATCCTACAGCCAACTCTTCTAGTAACGAATTTTCTTCACAAAAAACATCTGAAGTTGTAGCATCAGGAGGTACCATTGGAATTAACCAATTGGTTAAGTATGCTTCTGGGACCCGTATGTCATCATTATCACCCGCACTAGGATACATAAGTTCTAGTAAATGACGCATACCTCCTTCCTCGTGGATCCATGCCTCAAATTCAGCAAAAATAGATCTGTTAAAAGTCAATTCAGCTTCTTCCTCGGATTCAGAGCTCTCGGATGATGGAACGTAATCATCGTCGTCATCATCCTCTTCATCAACATAAAAATCAGCATTATTTTGTCCTTGTCCTTATTCCTCTTCCTCTTCCTCTTCCTCTTCATGCGCCAGACCCTGATACTGCTCTTCACCACCCTGGTACTGATACTCGCCCTGATACTGATCATCACCCTGATACTGATAATCGCCCTGATATTGATCTTCACCCTGACCCTATCCCTGTCCATATCCATATGCCTCATTCAAGTCTGGAATTTCATTGGCTCTGCTCGTCGAACCCAAGTTCGTGTCTGCAGGGTATAACTCATTGAACCAATCCGACGAAGCTGCAAACCTTCTAATATTTTCTAGCTCATCATTCATGTTTGAGCTCTGCGATGGTCCACCCATATCGAACGAAGATTGGTTGATGTAACTAACATATACTGTGGGACTTGCGACGCTCATGCATAAACCAACCAATTCTGCATCACTTGTCATACGATATTTTATCATTCGCCCACTTCGAGATGCCGACAAGTAAAACATTTCGTAGTCTGTCCCCGACGACATCAACATGTTGTTAATATAAATTCTAAGATTGTATAACGAAATTCCATTTCTCGGGAGCGGTGCAATCTGCTCTCGTCCACTCACATAAGTACAATCCACCCAATAACCTCCAAATTTGACGTTTACAATTTGACAATCCATCAGCTACAAATTAAAATTACAAATTAGGCATAAATCCATCGGCAATATGCTATAATTACTACATAATATATTTTTTCCACGTTCTAACTATAGATATGCAATCACATATATCATATAAGAACATAAATGCATGGACCGCTGGTAATATATGCATGGACCGCCCACGTGTACACGTGGGCGGTCCATGCCACTTATTCGGGCGGTCCATGCATTTATGTGATAAGCATGTGTTCTTCAATACAAAAATAAAAATTTCATGATAAATTATGTAAACATGCAATTAATACAAGCATACAAACCATAAATATGTCATATGTATCTTAAAATTACCCAAAAATACATTATGAAACGGTAGAACCATAAAAAACATCATGCAAAGCATGATTATGCATGGACCGCTGGTAAATTATGCATGGACCGCCCACGTGTACATGGCACGTACACGGGCGGTCCAAGCATAATTTACCAGCGGTCCATGCATAATCATGCTTTAAATGGTATATAGAAGGCAATTACCTGATTTATATCTTCAATATCAGCCTTTTGAACTCAGATACGAGGCAATTATATAGCTAGAGAGCCTTTTGAACTCATATACGAAGTGAAAACGTATATAATATAAGGTTTCTAGGTTTAAATGTATAATATAATGTGTCCCCTAATTTTTAATAGCTCAATAGTTAAAACGTGACATGTCATTATTTATTGAATCACGTTTTTTGAATCATTTTTCAAGATTCCAACGTGTAGGTTATTTTAGGAAGAATTATTAAGTCAATTATTTATTCAATGATTGTACCAATAATTGAATAAAATGTGTAAGAGGTGTAAGAGGGTGTTGAAATCTATGTACTTTTATATGTTAAAAAATGGAAATGGGTATTTTTGACATGTATCTTGATGTTTTGGGTATTTTGAACATATACTTTTTCAAAATGGGTATTTTCCCACATTAACACTTAAATCAAACCCCACCCTATTCCAAATCATATTTGTAGCCTGTAGGTAGGGATAAGATTGGATCCAGTTGTTCGGTTGTCAGATTTACCCGATAACAATTCAATTTGTTAAAGTCAAATTTGAATCGATATTTTAATGAGGATAGAATAAATATGAATATAATTTGAATGAACAATTCTTAAATTTAACCTAAACTCAAATTGACACATTTTTTTATTTTTGGTTAACCTAATGCAATAATAACTCAATTTGATAATAACTTGATATTTTACAAATTGATAAATCATGTAAAAATAAATTAGTAAATAATATTATACAATTTGATAATATGAAGTTGATTATCCATACTGTATACGAGAGGCCGAAGACGATAATGAAAATGTCATGTAATGATTAAAAAGTGAATCAAGATTAGGCTAAAATATATTATAAATGATAATATTAAATAATATATTTATATATCTCAAGTAACCCGAAATCAATACGAAAAATTAAAGTTCTTATAGTGTTGATCCAATAACTCAATAAGGACCCAAATCTAATAAATATCAACCCAAACACATTTTATTCCTATCAGTTCATGTCGAGTTATCTTGTCACCTTGAAAATTGTCAACCCTTTATATATATATATAATATTGTAAATACTCCCTCCGTCTAATTAACGAAGCGTTGCTTTTGGGCATGATAATTAACGAATGTATATTTAGAGTTGAAAAAAGTATAAAGTGATGATATAAATATATATTATTTAAATTTGGGACGGCTCAAAATGGTCATCTTAATTGGGACGGACAGACTATAATTTTTGCATGTTAATAAAATGACAGTTATTAATAAAATATATTTTTCAAAAACTAATAAACTGTTCTATGATATAATAATAGAATATATGGATTACTATTTAATTTGAAAGTATATAATACAAGGAATATTTTGGAATAAGCTTTTTCTGCGTCAGTTCTATTTTCAGACCTTACACCCTAGTTTTCTGCTCTACCTCATTCCAAAACTATCTCCATATACTTCACATAAATTATAAAAATTAAATAAAAATATTTACACTAAATCTGGAAAATTTTTAACACCAAAGATAATTAGACTGTACATGGAATTTGCATGCAAATAGGTTGACCAATTACTACTATTAAACTCTAATATATACACTACAAAAAATGCATTATATAGCAACGGAATAGTGACGGAAAAATTTTCCGTTTCTAAATTTTAACGGATCGACAACGGAATTGTTACGGAATTTTTGTAAAATTTTAGTAACGGAATTAATGACGGAATTATCCGTTATTAAAAATTTAGTAACAGAATTTTTCGTTACAGTTCCGTTACTAAAATAGAAGAAACCATTTTAAAAACGAAAATTCCGTTACAATTCCGTTGTTATATATAGTAACGGAATACATTCCGTTGTTAAATTTTCTAGCAACCATCGATATTACTACGGATAAATCCGTTACTAAAACGTTTAGTAACGGAATTTCTTGTTTTAGTAACGAAAAAATTCCGTTGCTAAAATAATTTTTTTTGTAGTGATAGTTAATTTGGTTATTAAAATTTATCATTTAAATAATTAAAAGTTACTACCATTAATAACTTATTTCTTCTTCTTTTTTCTTATATGACCATGGTAAATCTCTCATTATTCAATGTGACAATTCACATAAATATCATGAATAAAACATGACGAGATAGACTCGACTGGTAAAAGGATAACATTAATACAAAAAATAAATATAAAAATAAAAATTTAATATTAGAAACAATAAATTTCCGATTTAAGTTGTCTGTGAATCAATTTAAATTTTATGTAACAATTTTAAAAAAATAATTTAAAATTGGTACAGCTGGGATGCAAAGGGAAGAAGTGTTGAAATAATTAATTGTATGATATATAAATGCAGTGGCTTTTTATCTCATCACCACTTACATATACTTATTTAATATACTTGACTTCTTTTATGTGTGCACAATAATAATACAAACTTGGATTTTCATTTTTGTCTCACATTCCTCATTCATTATCATATAGGGTTTAAACGTTTGAGATCATTTATTAGCTGGAGGCCGGGTGAATAGATTGTTATTGGATTACGATTACGAAGGGATTGCTCAAATCCTTACTTGATGAGATTCAGAATAAAACATTTCTTTAATGATGTTGCATTTTATATTGTTTCAATAAGATGATGATATATGTTATAATTAGAGTTTAAAATTTACAATATTATATTAAAAAATATAATCTTTCTATTTCGTTAGAAGTAATTTATTTTTCTTTTTGAGCTGTCCCACTAATATTGGCTTGTTTCCCAAACAAGTAGTAACTCTTTAAAATGTGTGGATTTGATCATCTTTTTATCTTTTACGCTACTTATTTTTACATGCAAAAAAAAACGTTTTTAGCGGTACGGAGGAGTATCTTTTAAATCTTAAATTAAAGGTGTCCACGGTTCGATTCCCGGTTCGAACCGAACCGAACCGGCGGTTCCAAAAATTGGAACAGGAACCAAACCAGTTAAGAAGTTAGACGGTTCTGGTTTCGGTTCGGTTCCACGGTTCCCGGTTCGGTTCTGGAATCGACGGTTCCGCGATTCGAACCATTTTTTATTTTTATTTTTTTTATATTTCTCTAATTTATTTTATTGTGTAGATAGATATAAATGTTTCCTACTCTTTTGAGGGAGAATAAATTTTTTTCTTTAAAATATATAGTATATAATTTTTAATTATCCAGAATTTGATATTTTGAATTATATTGAGTTATTATAATGATTATTATTATTTTTTACAAATGACACTGAATTAAGTAAAAAATAAATGTGGAAGAAGATTGTCTGAATAACATTTATATAAATTTGATTTATAATTAATAACTTACAAATAATAGAAAAATTAAAACATTAAAATATAACTTATTGAATTTCATAAAAAAATACAACTTATTGATGAAAAAAATTTTAATTTGAAGTTCTAAACCGAAACTGAAATTCACAATTTTGGTTCCAGAATCGCCGGTTCTCGATTTGGTTCACGGTTCCGGTTTAAATGGACACCTAATGTTAGATGATTGAAGTAATAGAAAATATTGATTGGGGTTTAAGGTAGGGTTTATGACCTTGTTTATTTCAAATTAGAATACACATTGTTGCTTTGTTTCTTGATATTTGACACACACAAACACACACACATATATCTATATTAATATATATGTGTATAATACACAGATCCCCATGGGATTAATGCAGGAAAAGAATGCCACCCATTCCCCAGCATACCTTTGCTTTTGGTGAATTTCATTCCTTTTGTTTTGTTTCTATCAAATTATATGCCTATTGATTCACTGTTCTTGTGTGTATCTCTCTCTATATATATTTTCATTCTTCTTTCTTGCTTATATATATTTTATCTCCTTTTATATATAGATATATGTTTTGGATGAGAGTTTCTTCTGCAACAAACCTAACAAGAAGAGAAGAAGAAGAACATTTAAGTTCTTGAGAGAGAGCAGACATGAAATGATTACTCCATTTTCTACCCAATGATTGACTTTGCTCCCTTCTGCAACAGTAGTGTGAAAAACTACATTGCCACTGCGTGTTGTGTGTGAAACCACCACCGCCGCCGCCGCCGGAGAAGAAGAAGAAGATGAAGAGCGGAGATGACGTCACCAGCAGCACCACCACCTCCGCCGCCGACATCAACAACTGGCTCGGCTTCTCCCTCTCCCCCAACATGAAAATGGAGCCCCACCACCACCCTCCCTCCGCCGCCGCCAGCTTCTATCTCCCCAACTCCGCCGCCGCCGCCATGTACGATCAGAGCTCCGACTTCGACAGCCACCCTCCCCTCTCCGTCATGCCCCTCAAATCCGACGGCTCCCTCTGCATCATGGAAGCCCTCTCACGATCACACCCCCAAGGTTTCTTCTTCTTCTTCTTCTTCACTGCATTTCCTCATTATTTAAATTTTTAAAAATTATAAAGATCGCTCTTTTATTTCTTGAAGGCGCCACCTCCTCCCCAAAGCTCGAAGATTTCTTGGGCGGCGCTTCAATGGCGGCCCACCACTACTCCCTCCACCCTAGAAACCTCTTCGATCTAACCCTCGACACCTCCTTCTACACTCACCAACAGCAACAGCAGCAGCAGCAGCAAAACTACTTCTCCAACTTCAACTTCTACCAAACCACGCCCACCGAAGAAACCGACAAAAACCTGCAACTAATCCAAATCCCACAAATGTCCGAGGAAGAAATCCCTTGTCTGAAGACATGGATCGACCACCACCACCTCAACAACAACACAACCATGGTTGAAGATCAAAGCGCGATTCAGTCTCTGAGCCTGTCAATGAGCCCAGGCTCTCAATCCAGCAGAATCTCTCCCACTGAAACAACAGAATCCGCAGCCATGGAAACCAAGAAGAGAGGAGCTCAGAAACTCGGGCAGAAGCCAACTGTTCATAGGAAATCCATCGACACCTTCGGACAAAGAACTTCTCAGTATAGAGGCGTCACAAGGTCTGTCTCTTTTCCTTTCTTTCTTGGTAGTAATTTTTATTTTAGATTCTAGCAAACATCATCATTACTGCGGTAGATTTTTTTTTCCATGACAAAAACTCTTCAAGATTTGGTGTGAATTTTGTCAGGTGTGATTTTCTAGTTTTGTCCTTGTCATGTTTTCAACTTCTTTAAAACATAAAGATTTGGGCTTTTTTCTTTATATAATAAAAATAATATGTGAATTATTTGTGTTCCCCACAGACATCGTTGGACAGGTAGGTATGAAGCTCACTTGTGGGATAACAGTTGCAAGAAGGAGGGCCAAACTAGAAAAGGAAGACAAGGTAATTCCAAAAATTCAAAAAAAGAAAGTTAACTTCTTGCATTAATGTAAATATTTTTTTACTGTGCTGTTACTTTTCATGTACATAGTCTGACTTCTTCTCTGTATCTTGCTTGTCGTGTTCATTTCATTTGCTTTGGTGGGATTTGCTGTTGCTGATGAAATAAATCAACTGTCGTTTCATTTCAGTCTACCTTGGTAAGTATTCAAGATTCACTAATTCACTTGATGCAAGAAGTCAATATTTACTTACCATTGTTAAAAAATATTGTTGTAGGTGGTTACGATATGGAAGACAAGGCTGCAAGAGCATATGATCTTGCTGCACTCAAGTATTGGGGCCCTGCAACTCACATAAACTTTGCTGTAATGAATTAAATCATCTCAAAGAATTTTTGTAGTAAAGCATAGATTCTTATGCATATGCATGGTGTCCTGTTTCTCTGCAGCTCGAAAACTACCATCAAGAACTCGAGGACATGAAGAACATGAGCCGGCAGGAGTACGTCGCACACCTGAGGAGGTGAACGAACGGCTCCCGTTGTCTAATCTTCGATGTATTCGACATTCTTGACAGTATTGATCATCTCCATTTACTAATGCAGGAAAAGCAGTGGCTTCTCAAGGGGCGCTTCGATATACAGAGGAGTTACGAGGTGAATTTTGCCTCTCGGTTAGCATATCGATTGCTTTGAAGATGATATGAATTTGCTGATGGTTTTCTTGTTTTTTAGGCATCACCAGCACGGTAGATGGCAGGCGAGGATCGGTCGTGTTGCGGGAAACAAGGATCTCTACTTAGGAACATTTAGTAAGTTGTGATCATCAATTGTTCAAATAATGAAGGACTTGCTTTGTTTCTTGTTGTTGTTGTTGTTGTTGTTGTGTGTCTGAAAATGGCATGTTGTGAATTGGTTTGTTGGATGTGTAAGAAACTATTGTTAGATTGTTGTAATATTAGTCTTTGGTGTCTTTATTTCTTCTTTTGAGTGAGTTGTGATTGCTTTAGCTAAGGCTGAAATTGCACAGCAACTTTGACTGTACTTAGCTTTACACTTTTTCTTTAAGGCCTTTTGTGGTTATATGCATAGACAAAAATGATAAAAGAGGGAATGTAAAAAGCCTTTTGTAGTGTTACATTCTTGAATAGTATTCTATGATAGTTTTGTGAATTTTCTTTAAAGAATTGTGTATACTGTTCTGTAGGCACGCAGGAAGAGGCTGCTGAGGCTTATGACATTGCTGCGATCAAGTTCCGGGGAGTGAACGCCGTCACGAACTTCGACATATCCCGGTACGATGTTGAGAAGATCATGGCGAGCAACACTCTGCCCACGGGCGAGGTAGCACGGAGGAACAAGGAGCCGAGGCCCGTTACGGCCGACATCGTCCCTATTGACGAGCTGTGCAGAGCCCCGTCTTCTCAAGCCGAGCGTGTCTCGAGCGGACGCGATTGGAAGATGGTGCTCCACAGCGAGAGTACCCCGGCCCACGACAGCGTTGGCGTGAAAACATTGAACCTCGGGAACTATCATAACAGCCCTCCTTTCTCGGTGGGCTTGCACGACATGATGGGCCTCGACTCGAGCCAGGTGGGGGCCGTTGACGAGGCGGGACCCGCTATGGCAACCCACTTCTCGAACGCATCGTCATTGGTTACGAGCCTGAGCAGCTCGAGGGAAGCTAGCCCGGATAGGTACGGCCCCCCGTCAAAGATCGTGAGTTCATCGAACAACGCGAACACTTGGATCCCACTCACCGCGACTCACTTGCCGGTTTTCGCAGCGTGGAACGACACGTGAAGGGTCCGTTCCGTCGGGCTACGTTGTGGTAGTAGGGTGGTGGAGATGAAAACCCTAAATAAACAAGAGAAATTCAAGACACATTTGGAGGGAAAATTGGTCAAAAGCTTTTCTTTTTGTGTAATGGTGGAAGACATTTGAAATCATGGAAGGGAGACAAAGGTGGGATCCATTTATCTAAATGTAACAAAGTGTTTGGAACTTTTTCCAAACACCAAAATGCTTTCTTTTCCTCATATTGGGATCAAGAATTTTGCAAAATGGATCATGATTAAATTTTCCATGCATATTAAATTTCAAAATTGAATCCAATAAACTTGACGCAGTTCAAAAATAGCAGAAAAAGATATATGCTCTACCAATTTTATCACTTTAATATCATTTTATACTCCTTAATAATCGTATCTAAGAAGCGTGTGTCGTGATTACTGAAACTGGAGGATTACAAGAAGAGATAGAAGTGCAATGCCAATAATGTAAAAGGGCTATTTCAACTTTGACCAAATCATGAATTTGAAATTGCATTGCATTGCATAATCATAAGTCATAACTATTCACCTTTTTCTTCACTAAGCTTTTCCCAAAGTTAAGAGACATTCCCTCCCATAATTCAAGAAAAAAGGAGATTCTTTTTTGGAAGTGTTTTTAGTTGCATGCTTTTGGATTTCATGGGGCATCATTAGTTGTATATGCTTTGTGTCTTATCTTGATTTAGCACTAAAAATTTTGGTTAAAATATTAGTAAAAAGTTGTTTAATTAAGCTTTTCCCCACCATCACTCCACTTGGTGCTATCTTGGCTAGGAAAGCAAATTTGTGTCTTGATATGGCATTTGCACAACCCAATCATTTTCTTACCTCATAAATCATAATGCAACAACACACACACACACACTCACACGTGTTTCATGTTTCTTGATTCATGTATGTAATGGAATTGGATTTGGGTGAGCATTGAGTTTCTAAGGTTGGTGGGGTGATGTACACTTGCACTTAAAATGTTTTTACCCTCACTTTTAATGTCATGTACATATTTTTCTTCTTTATTAAGTGTAAATGCTATACATCTAACACATGTATACAATTAGACAAATAAGAACACACGAGAATTGATTATCCAGTTCGAGTTCGTATTTTCGAGAGTACTATATCATAGGACAATTATAAAATCATGTGTTTTATCTTTTTTTAAATACATGATATTAGGGTTTTAAAAATATAGAATGGTTTGATATATACAAGTTTACAAGTCTGATCTACATTTCAAATATTATACTCTCTTTGTCTCATTAGTACTAACTTAGTTTGACAAAAAACATTCATAATTTTGATCAAACAAAACCAATAATAATAAGACGAAAGGAGTACCTAAATCTCAAATTAAAAAGCATGGTCTAGATCCAATTCAAACCCATTAAATCCAAAATTTCAATAAGGAATCTCAAGGAGTATAATAGGATCGATCCAAACATGAAAAAAAAACATTAAATACGTAATAATTATCGACAAATTTAATTTGAGATGTTGGCATTATGGGATAACAAGGAACAATCTCGATCTTCTATTACCTAATCATATGACATTTCGTACATGTTGCATTAATATGAGAGTGACACATGTCATAATTAATGGTTTAACATATGTATTTTCTTTATATATATCATATATCTTGAACTTTAATTATGTCATGTGTCGACCTCGTATTAATACACGAGTAGATGTCACACCATTCTCGTTTCGAACAAGGAGGGAATGATGCCGGAAAAGAAGGGAAATTTTGTACACAAATAGGTAATTAGGTAATGGGTACTTTGCAATAATTGAGCACAAGTCTTTCCAATTAACAGCAAAAAGTAGAGAGCACCCAAAATCTTGATAGTGAAGTGCAACAACACATCACAATTTAGGCTAAATAGTTGATTGACATATAAACGTACGTAGTCTAAATTTTGAAATTGAACCCATCAAAAATATTGGTCTAGTGCTCTCCTTTTCTTGATATTATACTGATCTTATAATCATTGTGTTATTTAACCTATTCCTATCACTTACCTCATTAGCTGGACATCTATAAAATCCAATTAATATTCTTTATTCAAATCTTGAGATTTTTTCACTATTTATGCACATTTCATAAATAGTTATATTGTTAGTCTTTGTGAATAGTGGAATGATCGAGGAGAAATGCAGTAGGAAATAGGTTACATATATTTCCCTTGATATATTTTGAGTAGTGTTTTGGCTCAAGTGATAATTTGGTTAATTAATCTTGATTTAGTAGAGATAGCAATGTGTGTGGGTATCTCGATTCTCGACCCACGAGCTCGCTTTGGGTCAAGCTCATAGGTCGTGTTTCTCGTTTTTTAAGCTTTTGAGATACATGATTCACGAATTTGGGTTCGTATAACTCATGTCTTTTGAGCTGAAAATTCATCGTTCATGACAAAAGTACGGAGTGATCACCTGTGTGATGTTTGATACAGGAGAGTTACATGAATAAATTGGAAAACATCGAAATGAGAGGAATTGCGAAAGTATACAAGTATGAGACTGTATATTTTAGAATAGCATAAAAAGATCTGATATTGACTATTCATATAATCAAATTGTATCTTCTTTTATAGGATGTCTTCGATTAATAACAAAATACGTTATAAAAAATTATGACAGTTTCTAAGATCAGCCGTAAGTTCGGAAGCCGAGTTGTATCTATTGGTTATTTAATAATAAAAAGATCACAAAACTCAACTTAAAATGTTGAAAAAGAAGATAGGCACGTAAAAAAACGTTATAAACAAATGAATTGATTCTAACTTATTGAAAGCTTTAATGTTAGTCAAGATTAATGATTACTTACATTTGTTGTGGACAGTTGGATTGGGTTATTTCTATTACAATAATGAAAAATTAAAGTTTGTGTAAGACAGTTATTATATGACTAATGTAGTGCACGAGGGGTGTATAGTAATTACCAATTATAAGAACCTTTAAAAAGAATAAACCAAAGTGGGATTTAAGTAAGTGTTAATTAAACTAATAATTATGATTTAAGTGCATTCATTGCTTATTTTTATTGTTATTTGCTTAATCTTTAAGGTTGAGGAAAATTAATATTTATTTAATTATAAACATTATAGTTTGAGGAAAATGGTTACATATGCAACTAAATAGCTATTCTCTCTAACAAAAAGGGGAATAAAAAGACTTTGTAAAAAATATTCGAAATATATCAAATATAATAGGACGAAGGGAGTATTTAAGATTCAAGAATAAAGTTTGACGATCTCCAGATCATTACATTACGATTCTCAAAATCGAACTTAGCTAAACCACGAGCTGCTCTAAGCTTCTCGATGAGCATGTGAAAACCCAATCACAACATTATATATTCTCTCTGTATCACTGAAAGTGGTCATATAATCAATAAGATTATGATAGTAATATGACCCATTATAATTTAAAGTCAAAAATACTTCGGTAATTTTCAAATAAGTGATCACTTTTAAAAGGACATTCAGATAAATATTCTTCCTAAAATAAGTAGAAAACTAAATAAAGTGGAACTACTTAACTACATTAAAGAAAGATAATCATAAAAAGAAAATCATATATATGTCCTTTCGTTAACTCTCACTCTCCTATGCTATTTATTTCCAAAATTTAATAAGTACAACAATGAACATAATAAAGAAAATGAATAGGTCCATGAAAAAGGTCTATATATGCACGAATTTTGCCCTATTTGTTGTGGTTTATCCAAATCTTGTTTTCTCCATAACATTATTTTTGACCTCATTTATATCTACAAATAGAAAATAAAACGGGGTTCATCAAGTTGAGACAAAATTGTCCTAGAAAACCAAATTGAATGAAAATAACCAAACAATATAAGGTTTGCCCCATGAAAACGATGGGACTATTACATGGTTTCTATAATTTTCAAATTATTAATTGTGAGAAAGTGTTGTATCATATGCTCCCTTCAAAGGGTACTTGTTTCCCAACATGCATGCAACTTATTAAATTATGTTTATTGTTTTTGTATGAATTGAATTATGATGGTCCCAAATTTATTTGGTTCATGCTTGTTGTATGATCATGTTGAGCTATCAACAATTAATTCTTGTAGCTTAGGTTGTAATTGTTAGATATTTTAGTGTAATTGGATTAACTTGTTTGATCAATATCGTCGTAATAATACATCATATAAGTTTGGTGGTGCGGAGTGCACACTATTTTCCGATAAAATCGATGTGCAGGAAATTCATCAGAAATTTAATTTTCGGAATTTCGAGGGACTATTTTGCAATTTTAAAATTGCAAGAACCGTTGGAACCGTTGGAAGTGCCGTTTCAGTTCTTTTAAAAAGGATTTCGTTGACCAAAAACCGGTCGATATAGAACATACAAAAGTTCGAACAAAACTCTGAATTGTATCCGATTGAATAATTCGATAGAACCGTCGAATTGATTAGATCTGAAAGTGTTTCACGTCTTTCAGAGAATTCGGTTTTGTTTTTGTTTGTCTGTTCACTCCAACAGTAATTGAGTTGAGTCGAACTAAATATTAGTCGGTTTAAGTTTGGCGTGTTTAAATATTAGGGTTTTTGAGTTTGTATCGAGTTTCTGACTAGATGATTGAACTTTGCTTGTTATCTAATTATGAATGTCGAGCACAGCTCGTGCATTATACGGTAATATTATTCTTGGATTTGAGTTCAAGCTCAACTTATTTAATATTTATATTAATGATTTTCAAGCTCAAACTCAAGTTTAGTAAATGTTTGATTTTGTTTTTCTTATGTATACATTCAAACTTGTGTTCTAGCTTGAAATCAAATTCGAACTAGATGCGTTTACTATTAAGCCGAGTTCAAAATGAATTTTTTATAATCGGATTTTAAATGTTAGTCTTTTTTATAGTAGACCTAAAATCTCTAGTAACTTTAGATATGACCTTCCTTTTGAATAACAATGGGATCGAATGAAAGCTTCATTCATTACTTAATGTTTAAAAAGTGTCTAATCAAAAGGTAAATTGAGACGATAATTCATATAAAAAATAAATTATAATGTAAAAATTTGTTAGTCAATTATAAATATTGATTTTTATATAATTTGTGATATGTTATCATGAAAATTATATATTACTCGTTGTAATATATAAAAAAAAATATAAAAAAATGTCATTACTCTCATATAAAGAATTTTGAGAGTATATATGAGAAAAATATATTACGATATTCATACATTTTGTGGGCTTAGTTATTATGATTCTGAAATTTCATAAAGATATTTGAGCTTATTTTATTTCAAAACTAAAACATTAAATTATTTTTATTTGTGTGAACCTATTCCGTTTTAGTAAACCATCGATTATATTATATTAAAATTTGATGATTCGATCATCTCTTTACAATTTCTTTTACAATGTCACTCCCAACGAATTTCGAATCCCAACGAATTTCGAATAGAAAATTCTTTATTGGCTCACAATTGATCTGGAAAAAAAGATCTAAAATCTCAATTTGATTATTCTTTATTACTAAGTATTTGAATCGTAAATTGTCTTCTTATGATGTATCAATCAGATAAATAAATCTCTACAAATAAATTTGGGAGTAGGAAAATATCTTAATTCTAGAAGTATCATTCATCAATGTTGTTGAATAGACAAGTCTCATTCTCAAACTCTTGATTCTAGAAATCCAATTGGTGAAAAGGCTGCCTATTTCTTCATCTTTGGCAATTTATTATTTTATGATGGGCATTAAAAACTTACCTACGATAAAGATAATAATGTACACAACCACTTATTTAGATGAGTCCAAATCCCAACTTAGGGAACAATTTAATGCCTCAAAACATACATCATTGTCTATTGCACCCATGCAAATTTAATGGTATTCCATCCATTTAATCACATATGGTTACATTCTATATTACTCTCTGTTTTTTAACGAGAATAAATTTTAATGTAATGTTTTGACTTTGTATGGAATAGTGTATAATGAGTGTATGATTTAGATGTTTGTAGAAGCGTATGTAAAACTTTTGCAGACAGCCTGATATTACAATGTAAAGAATTTTCATAGACTGATGAAGTATTTATGATGCAACAAGTTAGACTTTAAAAGCTAAAATATACAAATTTACCCACTTAAAATAAAAGATAAATTTTATTTAAACTACTAAATAAAAAAATAGCCACTTTATATCACGAGATTATTCTTGATATCATGCAATCACGTATTATACAAATACATATAAATATTTTTATCTTTTATTTTAGAGTGAATATTTTTATCTATATTTTACGCTCTCCGTCCCACTAAATTTGACACATTTCTCTTATTGGGACGTCCCACTAAACTTGACACATTCCAAAAATAGTAAAAGAAAGGTGTGGATCATACAACTTTTATTACTTTTACACTACTTTATACATTCTCTTTAATAACCGTGTCGAAAAAAAAAGTGTTATGCTTAGTGGGACGAAATGAGTATAAAATTGAGGAGTTTTATAGTTTTAAATACACCATTTATTTATATGTGGCCCATATCAATTACTAAGCATTTATTTCACAACCATCCCAATTTTAAAATTGGCCCAACTTTAGTTATCGAGGAAATTTTTTATTAAATTTAACGCCCAAGCACTTTTTATATGTGACAAAATTATTTAGTTGTATATATATAGTCGGAGAATTAAATATGGAAAATAATATTCCAGCATATGTTCATGTTCACAATCACTACACTACAACTTTTTATCATTATAGATATATATTTAGTTTCTCTCTTTTGAGTTGTTTCATTATAGAACCCCAACGTTCTTTTCGGCGGGCACAACTTAACATATTCGCGATTGACGTGGTAATAAAAAATAATGTCATATAAGCATTTTTTTTTTCGTTTTTTCATTATTTTTTATTATTTCATATTGAAATATTAAGTATATCATAATAAAAAAAATCATAGTCGGATGGTAGAATTAATATACATTAACCAAAAATTTACTTCCATGTCCATGAATTTGTAACCTAGTTTGTCATTTTAGTATATCCACGAATTTGCTACTTAATTTATTTTTTTAATTTTTGGTAAGTGGGTCGCTTCACTTTATATATACAATTCAATTTAATACAACAAATCGACTTAAATTTCACTCAATAAACAAGAAGCGTTAAGTCAAATTATTTTTTTAAGACGTATGCTGATCAAAGTGGATAACAAATTCGTAAATGCAGATAATATTATTTATCCATGTGAAATGTCACATTATTTAGGATGTAATAAGAACATCTAAAATGGACGAGATGAATCACTTTTATCTTTCATTACTTAGTACCAAACTCATAAATGGCAAATGAGGCAGGCCACAACATTAAAGGCCCATTAATAAAGCCCAATTCTAAGGCCCATTTCATATTATGCTCATTCTATTGTTGGGCTAGTTTGTTTCTTGAGATATCAAACTTTATGAAATAAAGTGCATATGTTAGTAGAAGAAACCTATATTGCAATAGAAAGATAATTCAGCGTGCGTGTGTTGGCCTAGTAGTAGTAAGGTTAATGTCTAAGACTCTCGGGTTCGAATCCTCCATAACACGGCTATGTAATTTAATTAATGTAATCCAAATTTAAAAAAAGAAAAGAAAGATAATTCAAAGAATGGGTGGTTCAGCCCAGTTGTTTCAAGGCCCATTAGAGATATGAAGCAGCCCATTTTGAATCAAAATTATATTATGAGCTAGGGCTTAAGTAGATTAAATGAATGAGTGTAATAGTACTACACATATCTCTTTTTTCCTTCAAATTTATGAGTCTGAAGTCCAGCCGAACTCGAATACCTTAATATTTAAATGAGTCGAGCCAACTAATAGTTGACTCAGTACAACTTGTTTACAACCACCTAATGCAAAATTATCAAACATTGAATCGTTGCTACAAGCTGGGCTCAGGGACTGCAGTCAGCTGCTTCCCTTGTAGTCGTCAGTTTCTTCTTGACAAATCCGATCGGGTATTAGTAATTTGAAACAAAATGTTTCGAACCTTTGCATACCGGTACCAAAAACCGATGCCTTACCACTTGACTATACTTCATAAGCTTGTTTTGGATGGTAGGAACGAGGGTGATAGTAGAAAGGAGCTCGAAGAATGAGCCGAGTTGTGCAAAGACGGGGGATATAACAAGTAAGCAGTAAGGTTCCGACTCTAAATTTCTAATAGAAAGAATAGGGTTCCACACTCATTGAATAACTTAAAAATGAAGAGTGATTGATGGGTTCACACACTCCTAAGTTACATGTGCTACATCTATCATCATTATTCATTTCTTTCATTCTTATTTAACTCTCTCTCTGTCTCTCCCCAAATCTCCAATAAATTAACTCATTTCCTTCTCCTTAACTTTGTATATTCCCAATTAGTTATTATGATTGTAGGAATTAAAATATTTTTTAATTTTTCTTTGTTCAATTCATAATTCCACACTAGTTTAATAATTCATTGAAATTATGTTTAATAGATAAATTCCGACCAATTTTCTAGTCTAGCTAACTAGCTAGCTATTTATTTATTTATGAAATTCATCATTATTAGTTAATTTAATGATTAAAATACTATCAATTTATAGACTATCTCAAGTAGCTAGCAATGTAGTATCTGAATTGGGATATAACACAGATTTGAATCCAAAATTAGGCATATATTTATTCTATTTAGGAATGGCTTCAATTTCCAGCAAGATCACAGCCTTAAGATTGACTGAAATATTAGGCTTTGACCATAAATTATAGCTGGTATATATTTTTCTTTTAAATATTAAAGATGTATTTATTTAATTATCTATAATATTAATGTAGTATAGTATTTTTATAATAAGAATATAGTATGGACTATAGACACAGACAGCTGGAAACCTGTACAAGGACAAAGAAGTAAAATTAGGTGAATGAGATTCCATTATTCCTTGTGTTCTCATATCTAAAGTAAAAGAAAAAGACTGCTCTGACACTAATTAATTATATTAATACTATAATTTAAACACCAACATGGGAAACTATACACTGCATCTCCATATATATCACCTAAGTACAACCTTAAAATACACAAATGTACATCCCCTGCCACGTGGCATATAAATAGATTACAAATTATCCAACTTCACTATTTTCTCATGTGAAAATTTCAAGAACATTAATTTTGTCAACTTCCCATTCAACACCATAATTCAATATGGAATTATGAATCGTGATGAAATTAATAGTTTTGGATTGGTCTTTAGACCGTCGTGAGGTTAATCTAATCAAGTTGTCTGATAAGTGATAAGCAGGTATGGATTCAGTATTTATGTTTGGGGTAGGTTAAAAAATAAAAATTTTAAAATACTATATTTTATATATGCCAAAAAATTTTTATGGTGGGGTAATGTTGTATTAGACTTTAAAAAAATACATACATATAACATAAAATTTTGGGCTTTTCTGGGCTGAAGTAGTGCAGCTATAACATAGATCCGCCCTTAGTGATATAAGGATATAATTAGAGATGAAATTAATGACTATTAGTTGATCTTTAAATCCTTATTAGGTTGATCTGATAAGAACTTTGAAATCTTCAGGTTTGATTTGGACAACCTGAAATATATATGTTATATAATTTTTATCAGTAATGATTTTTAACGATTCACTCTTCAGTCTTTATATCTTATGTTTGACAACTTTATTCTCCCTCCGCATCTCGTTTGCATTATGGAACAGTGTGTCCCATATTCTCAATATGTGTAATATCAATTATTATCTATTTTTGAATGATTTGTCAGATTGTATAATATCGTTTTATTATCAAGTTGAGTCATTATCGTATCGGGTAAATGCAAAAAAAAATCATGTCAACTGAATTTCATGTTGGGTTTGTATCAAGTTAAGATTTGAACAATTCGAGTTTGGTTATTCGAATTTACTATATCCTCTGTAGGTCGAGTGCATATTTAAACTTAACTTAGAATAAATCGTTCTCAAATTAACCGGATAAAACCAAATCTAACCTAATTGCTAGCCCTAAAGAAAACTTGGTATGTGCAGCCAAGCCAAAATCCCATAATATTGTTTTGGAAGTAGTAAAAAAAAGAAAGTAGAAATTATGATCAAGTGTGAGTGTGAATGATGGAAGGTGAAGAAGTATATAATGAAAGGGGTCTCAAAAGAATTAGTTGGCACTGAGAGAAATGAGTGTGTAACAGCAAAGATAGTTGGCAAATGTGTCAGTTAAAAAGAATAGAAAATTAATTAAGTGAAAATAAAGATGAGAAGCAATCTTGATGTTCAAGAGAAGAACAATATATCTCCAAAACCATGATGAGGATTTTTATATTTTATTTAAAGATTTTAGTAAAGAAAAGTGAAAGTTAGGGTGTAATGGTGTGGTATTAAAATTATAATTACAAGGAGTAAAGTGTGGTGGGAAAAGAGGGAAAAAGATTAGGTTTGTGTAATAATTTAACCTGCAAGAGCAGTTGGCAGTGGTTAGTTTGTCTTTTAAAATCATGTACATTGTTAACTTGGGCAGGTAAAAGGGTACCTATATTTTATTTTAAGTTTCACAAAAACAAAAGTTAAATATATAAAATATAATAGGAAGCTGAATTCTCAAAAATGAAATGAGAAAAAACACTAGCTTTTGGCTAGTGGTGAGAATCGGGATGAGACGGATACTCGTTCTAAAGTCCCGAAGTCTCGAAGTTTCGGTCTTGAAATTTTTTGATTTTGTGGTATCAGTTTTGGTCGGGATTTCAGGAGTCCCAAATCTCAAAATTCAAAAATCTTAAGTTTTGGTCCCAAATTAAAATGTCTCGAATCGTTCCAAATTCCCGAACATGAAATATTCCGAATTTATAAAATTAATTCGAGAAATCGGAAGTCTCGATCAGGATTCTAGACTTCAAATTTTCCGAAATTCTAATTTCAATTTCGATCCCAAAAAATTTAAAAACTCGGGGTCCAGAATCCTAACGGGACTCATATTTGGACCGAAAAAATTTCAAGTCCCGACTCCAAATTCTAACCCTAATTTTGAGGCTTATTTTGATCTTAGACCTTCGATTTCAATAATAGCCTCTTTTCTTGTTTTCTAGAGAAATATAGACAAACATTGTAGTAATACTATGACATTTATTGGAATTTTTTATGGACAGAATTGTTTATTATTTATAAATATTGTAAGTCTATGATATTATAAAAATTGAGTACTTACAAATATCGTAATACTATTGACTCTTTTTCCATTTGGCAAGAAATTTGGGGTGTGAGTGACTACTATTTTGTTATGAATAAAAAAAATGAGATTGTTATTTTATTATTTTATAAAACATGTATAGAACCCAAAAAAAAAAATAAGATCATAAATGGTGGCTTTTTTTGTTGCAAATAACCCAAAATTGTAGGCCAAAATTCCAAAAACAATTCTCTAATTTTGAAATATATTTTTAATATTAGACATGCTAAATAATCAATAATGACAATCTTATTTTTAATTTTTATAGAAACAGACATGTCATTCCTAACACTTTCCAACTACAAAAAATGGATATAATCATATACATAGGGACAACATTCATGTATGATTTTTACATGAAAAATGGATTAAAATAAGTTGGATTTTCTTTTTTAGTTATAAAAGAGCAAAAAGATTGAATTTTGATAAAGGGGAAGGAGTAGGGAGGTAGAATGAAGCACATTTTGTTACTACTATTTTATGTACTGTCATTCATATTTATTTGAATATATAAATGTAGTTTATAAAGTGGGAAAAACTCGATGCTTCCTTTGCTGTTTCTGCAAGTACCCAGTTGGTGAAATTTGCTTCCTTTTTTCTTGTATAACTTAAGCAAGCATATGATGCTGTTGACAGCAATCATAAGCTCAGTATAAAAATGTACTGTCTCTCTAACTCTGCCCATATCCTGTTTGTTTATATGTCAAAGTAGAATTTCCTGCTTTTTTTCTTTCTTTCTATACTCAATTGTAGCTGCACCATTTGAGAATATCACAAAAGGGTCCTTGCAATTTAGCTTTTCTTGGATTCTTGTGGGGTTGGTTCTTCTCTTCTGGGCCTAATCTTCAAACCCAAAACCCATGGCATTGTTTAATTTACAACTTTGATTGTTTTTAGTTTAATTTGCTTGTGAATTGTTGTTGTAAGAGAAAAGGAGGGGAAAGGGAATCTGCTTTTGTCCCAATAGTTTGTGAGCTGTTGCTTAGCCAATGCCCACTGTCTTTAGCCTCTCAAAGATTCATTCTTTTTTCAGTTTAGACTAGTTCTTGATCTTGATTCTTGAAAGAGGAGTGATAGAGAGAGAGGGAAAGAGATGGTGAAGTGCTGAGATTCTGCCCTCTGCATTTGTTTTTCAGCTTTCTTTTTTACCCCTCTTCTTTTTCTTAGATTGGATGCTGCAATTAGGTATTACTTTTGCTTTCTTTAACTCAACTCTTAGTGCTGTAAAGCTGCAAAGTTCATTTGTGCCTTGTTGAGTCCTGCAAGATATTACCACGCCCTATTCTTGGTTAAAACCCTATTTTCACCTAATTCATTCATTCTGAAACACCAAAGCTCAAGAATTTGGGGGTCTCCAAATTCTGCGCTTTCTCTCTAATTTATTGAGAATGGGCTCTGAGGAAAGTGGGGATAGAGGGTTCCAACAGAGAGGAGGTGGTCTGAGTTCAGGAATGGTGGGCCCAAATTCAGTTTCTGACAAAGTCTCAGGGTTGACAATGTGCTCAGACTCCATGTTCTATGGTTCTAATTGGGATCCAATTGTGTCATTGAGTCAAAGTGGGCATTTTGGGAATTCCAGCATTGTTTCTCAGAGTGATTTTGCTAATAATCCACTCATGTTGGAGAATCAGACAATGGGTAGTAGCTCTCTGGTTCAGTTCCCCTCTGATCCAAGCCTTGTTGATTTGGTGCCAAGAATCCCCAGCTTTGGGAGTGGCAGCTTCTCTGAGATGGTCACTTCATTCGGCCATAACTCCAATTCTCGCCCCACGAACCGGGATCATTGCCCGAATTCGGAGAATGGGATGTTAGGAGCTTCACCTTATGGGAAGAGGAAGAGGGATTTGCCTCAAGGAGCTTCACCAAAGGTGAATTTCTTGCTAGTTTGTACTTGCTTGTATCTGTGTATGTTCTTGCTGCTGCTGTTGTTGTTGTTTATAAAGCACGGATTGTGTAATGTATTGGGTTTAAGTCTCTATTGTGATTATTGAATGCAGAGTGGGGAAGAAGAACAGCAGAAGGACCCCTCTGGGGATAACACATCTAAAGAAGATGATGAAAGGAAACAGAGATTCGAGAGAAATATCGCTCAAACCGGTCGCGGCAAGCAAGTTGCGAAGCAAGCCAAGGATGATCCGACCAGCGGTGGAGAGCCATCGAAAGATGATTACATTCATGTGAGAGCCAAGAGGGGACAGGCAACAAACAGCCACAGCCTTGCAGAGAGGGTAAAATTCGTAGCTTGAATGAAACCAAGACTCGGGGAGTTAAAAATTTCGATACATGTTTGCTTGTGGATAAATAGCTTATCGAATTTCGAACTGCAGGTGAGGAGGGAGAGGATTAGTGAGAGAATGAGATTGCTTCAAGAACTGGTTCCTGGCTGCAATAAGGTAGTGATGTTTGCATCTTTATAGCTTCCAATATTTTGTAACAGAACAAATTTCTTACTAATTCGTAAATTTTTCGACGTTCAAGATTACTGGGAAAGCAATGATGCTTGATGAGATCATCAACTATGTGCAGTCACTCCAACAGCAAGTCGAGGTATGCATCGTGATCTGCTAAAATTTCTTCGACCTTCACTTATGTAGAGCGAAAGTAGCTTGTAATTCGATTCTTTCTTGGCTGAAAATCGTGTGTATGTAATCAAACGATACTTCGAATATCCAGAACAAAAATGGTGATCTTAGTTTCTTTTTCAATCATAGTGAGATAGGAACATGAAAATAATTAGAATACATGTATGAGACGAAGAAGAATCCCGGAAAAGGACAGAGCCTTCATAAATCAGACTGCGTTTCGTTTACGACGAATATCGAAAATATGTAGGAAATGAAACACTTACTTTTAGAAGAATTTTTCATTAGATAAAAGCTAATGTTTGTTTAGATTCCTCGAAACAACCTTCATCGTAAAAATTGAGATTCCCATATGAATGCTAACCATTAATACTTCTTCAAAAATACGAGATACAATCTTTGCTAGATTTGTTTCAACTCTCTTTGTTGCCATAAGCTTTGAAATCAGACAAATCTAATGCAGCCATTCTTTGTTCTTGCTACATATTTAGACATGTGATATATAGTATGTTTGTGTTTGCTTTCTCTTGCAGTTTCTATCGATGAAGCTTGCAACCGTAAATCCAGAGCTCAACATGGACATCGACAGGATTTTGTCGAAAGATGTAAGAGATCCTCACATACTCACACCCTCACAGTCATTTTCTTAACAACCGAATTCACGTTCCATTTTCATTTCCGCGAACTAGATTCTCCACTTGCGTGGAGGCAACCCCACCCCACTTGGAGCTACTCCAGCGCTGAATCCATCCCTCCCTTTCCCCGGGTATCCCCAAGGAGCCTTCAACAGCACCCCTGGTGCAGGTGCCCCGTTTCATTCACTACCTCAGGTAACACCAGCATCTACTAGTATAAACGGTTCGACTTTTCTTGTTCTGCGATAGAGGGTGATCTCATAGCAATTCTTGCAGCATATATGGAACACCGAGCTCCAAAGCCTTCTCCAAATGGGATTTGATCCCGATTCCTCAGCTAACATGGGTCCGAATGGTAACTTGAACTGATTACGTTTCTTGACACGTTGACACGACCCACGAGTGTTATTTTATGTATTCTCATGATGAACGTGTGCTCTAGGGTCGTCGAAAATGGAGATGTAGAGCGCGTGCGAGATAGTCAAGGCTGCTGCAAGCCTGCAACCATATTTTGAAGGAGTCTGTCAACTGATAAGTTTATAGTGAAGGCTATGAAAGTGTTGAAGGTTCATTTTTTTTTTTTTTTGATTTGTTTAGTGTTGTATAGGTTCTTTCTAAATTTAACTCTTGGTTCTTCGAATTTTAACAGAAGAAAAATTGACTGTTTAGATTTACAAAGCTATGTATATTGAGAGATGGAATTCAATTGCTCAAGATTATTGATTTTTTTTTCTTGATTTGTGTACTTTCTTTAGAAGGTGTGTTATGGGAGAAATAAATGGACAAAAAATAAATGAAAAATCTTACTATTTTCGTCCAAGAAAAATGTAATTTTGGAATACAATATTTTCTTTTTTATATAAAATTTATAATACTTTTAAGCCCATTTGAAAATCAAATGTATAAACTTTTTACTCTATTAAATGAGTAATTGTAGACTAATTCACATTTTTCTTAGTGTAACTATATAAAAGTTTATTTAGTTTCATAAAAATATTTACTATTTCTTAAAAAATTAATGAAGCAAAAGGTATTCCTTTATTTTGTTTCCTTTCTCTCCTTATGTAATTTCTTTTAAAATAATAAATAATTTTACAATATTGTTCCTAGTAGCTTCCAAATTCTACTTCTTTTGAAAAAATAAATCATATTTGAAGGATAAAATTATTAAATTAGTTTAAAATTAAGTGATCTATCATTTATACTTCAAAATAAACACTAAATTAACTTGAATTTTTTTTATTAATCAATCATATCGTGCAAATAAAACACCACCTAAAAGAAAAGACTTAAAAAATAAGAATTGAAGCTAACCACAAAACAAGAGCTAATATTGATTAATCTATTATCTTGGAACTTAAATCATGTTTTTTTTACTTAGATACACGAACAACGAGATGTAATTTCGACCGTGTTATTAAATTGAACAATTGACAAACTAAATTTGAACTTTTCATTTATTGAACCGCACTTGAATCTGCCTTACAATGCTCGAATCAAATTGAAACCTTCAAATTTTAAAATAAACATAATATAATTGATTAGAGTTGTAATTCGACAAACTTATGCAATTGTAAAAAATAAATAAAAGTGTGCTAATTAGGTAATGCTAATATTCCAAGTTCCATATATAACTGCAAAATATTTTTGTAACTGCCAGGTGTCCACGTGTCAGTGTGTCATTGGGTGCAATAACGTAGATTTGGTTTTAAGTTAAAACTCCCGCGTAAAAATCCCCTGCGACGCAGCAATTAATCCGTACGTTTTCCGTTAACGGCATTTCTCTTCCTCTTCCTCCTCTCTCTCTCTCTCTATCGATTCTCGATTTCTTCATCCTCATTTTCTCTAGATTCTCGATTTCTTCGTTTTTTCTTCTTCTTCCGCTCTCTCTCTAGATTCTCGATTTGTTTCCTTTCCTCGCCGGATTTCGGGGATGCCATTTTCGGACCGCAAGCACCGCCGCAGCCCGCTAATCCTCAAGGAACATGGCGGAGGGGAGTTCGACGGCGCGTCGTTCTCCGGTGCGGTATTCAACCTCTCCACCACCATTGTCGGTGCCGGGATCATGGCCCTCCCGGCGACCTTCAAGCAGCTCGGTGTGATTCCCGGGATGATCGTAATCGTTCTCGCGGGAATTCTGACGGAGAAATCGATAGATATAATACTCCGGTTCAGCCACGCTGCTAAGACCAGCTCGTATTCCGGTTTGGCCGGAGACGCCTTCTCCGGCGCCGGCCGGAACCTTCTGCAGCTCTGCATTGTCATCAATAACCTCGGAATGCTCGTAGTTTACATGATTATTATCGGTAATTTACCTCTCTTTGAACTGATTTTTAGTTGAGATCTGTTTTGAATTGTTCGGATCGTATGGATTTTTGGTGATTTTGTGTATTTGGGTGATTACAATTTACTGAATTTGGGTCAATCAAGTTTTGAAATTCTGCTTCATTTGAATCATTTCTAGCTAGTTCTATGAACTGCATTTTAGGATTTTAGTTGCAAACAATGCATTAGCAATTATAGAAAGCCAAATTCTGATAATTACTTAGGATTCTGAATAATGTATGATCTGATCTTCTCTTCTCCTCTTTGGCTTAAAAATGTATGATCTCCTCTTCTCCTCTTTGAAAAAGTAGTCCATCACATTGTATTTATTTGGTACCACTTATTTTGTGCATATGCACAATCCAGTTACCGTTAATCGGATTGCTGACCGAACATTATCATTTATCAGCATTGGTTACTGATGAGATGCCGATATTCGTACAGGTGATGTGCTATCGGAGACACGGTCACAAGGGGTGCGCCACACTGGTGTGGTGGAAGAATGGTTTGGATTGCATTGGTGGACTACACGTTCTTCCATATTGCTTCTTACCACCATCTTTGTTTTCGCCCCCCTCATTTCATTCAAGCGTGTGGGTGAGATTCTGCGTCTTGTTTTCAATCTCTCAAGAACTGACTGAATCATATCTTCATAAATATGTAATTTAGTTTTCAAATGTCCATGGATTAACTAGACCATCACATGTTCCTAACAGCAGAGATTAAAAAACGATGACATTGCTTTAGATGTGAAGCAATCAACACCTAAGGTTATAGTACTATTATTTATTTTTCCCATCTTTTCTCCAAAGAGAATGCATATTTTCAGATATGTCTTCATTCAGTAGATGATGATGTTCTCAAATTGCACTAGAATGAGTTTCTTGTGAACGTGCAGGTCATGCTCCCAAAGTTATAGAATGATATCATGCATGCTTTTTTAATTGAAGCGGAATTGTTTTCATTCTTTTTCCCCATTAAAAAGTAAGAGGAAACACCATGAAGAATTGTCTGTTTCCCAGATTCACTGCGCTACACATCAGCACTATCAGTGGGACTGGCAATTGTGTTTGTGGTGATCATAGCAGGAATTGCTATTGTGAAGATGATGAATGGAAGCATTACAATGCCTCAAATGCTGCCTAACATTGTTGATCAAGCATCTTTCTGGAAACTTTTCACAACAGTTCCTATATTGGTCACTGCCTATATTTGTCACCATAACAGTAAGTTTTTCTGAAACTCCTTAGCATATTTGTGCGACATTTTGTTTCAATACCAATTAGTTGATTGGAAAGAAACCTTAACTTTAATTTTATATAAAGAATGTCTATGCATGGTTGATGAAGCATTAAAGCTCATGTGGTGCTTCATCTATTAACTGATAATATTTGTTCCAATTGTTTGTCAGTAAGGGATGCATTTTCTTTGTTTCTTGGTCCAAACTAGGTCAAAATTATAGCCACATAATGTCATACTCCAGAGCTTTAGATCTTGTCATCTTAATGACTATGCAGCATCAAAACAATATCTCTTACTTAAGTCTTCTTCTTTTTGCTGAACCTTCTCATAGTTCATCCCATAGAGAATGAGTTGGAAGACCCTTCACATATGAAGCCCATAGTCCAGACATCAATGATCTTGTGTACTTGTGTGTACATAGCAACGAGCTTCTTCGGTTTTCTCCTCTTCGGTAATCAAACAATGGACGATATTCTTGCCAATTTTGATGGAGATCTAGGCATCCCATTTAGCTCATTGCTCAATGACATAGTGAGAGTGAGCTACGCTATCCACTTGATGCTTGTATTCCCAATAGTCTTCTACTCCCTTCGCCTCAATGTTGATGGCCTCCTCTTCCCATTCGCGATCCCCATCATCTACGATGATCGGAGATTCTTCTCAGTGACAGCAGCTCTCATGGGGTTCATCTTCTTAGGGGCAAATTTTGTTCCTAGTATATGGGATGCATTCCAATTTACTGGTGCCACAGCTACTGTTGCCATTGGCTATATTTTTCCTGCTGCAATCGCCCTCAGGTCAGTGTTTAATCGATTAGTTAACATGTCGGTTAAACGTATTCTGAAACAGAAAAAAAAATCATTGACTTGTCAAATATCTAATGAGCCATGAAAAAATTCAATAGGAATCCCGGTGTAGCTACTCTATAGGGAATCCCGATTCGACTATTCTATGATCTGCACAGATCCAATACTCTGCTTGTGTTGATCCTTCCTCCCTTACTTACCACGCAGGGATACTCGTGGAGTCGCTACGAAGCACGATAGAACGCTGTCGTGCATCATGATACTTCTTGCAGTGTCTTCAAGCACAGTCGCCATCTGCAGTGACATTTACAGCATTGTCTATGGCAGTGAAACTGCACAAGCATAGGTTTGCATTCATGGTTTGCCTCACCTCCAAAATGTGGCTTGGTTTGCAGCACAGATTGTGATTGAAAAGAACCTCATTTTTTAGTAGATAGGCACATGCTGCAGTAACCTGTGTAGTAAGTAGTAACACTCTTTTTGTAAATTTGTTTTTTATTATAAATGCTAATTATTGTTCTGGGAAGATTCAAGCTTGCATGCTGCAAAAAAAAATGATCAGATGATGATTGAAATATGTTGATTTTAAGATTCAAATAATTTGATAAATTTGTTGTGGAAATTGTGTTTGATTTATGAAAGTTGTGTGGAAATTGTTTGATTGCTAAAATATTTACCCAGATCTTTGTTTTAGTTTCTATTTATTTAAAGTTTCCCTCAAAATCTAGCAAGGTAATTTTCCACTCACTAATTAGCCTTTTGAAATGAAGAGGATATTTAATTGTCTAATCATGTGAGATTTTTAATTACTTTAATAAGATATTAATATATCATAATTAATGATTTATGATTTGATTTAGTATTATATCTTTAATATTTTAATCTTGAATTATAATCATATCATGTGTGATTATTATATTAATGTAACATATTACACAATTAGATAATAAGAGATTATATTCATAAATGACAGGTAATTAATAAAACATGAACTTCTAATTTACATTTTGAATCACAAACTTTACATTTTTTTCACACAAAAATTATTTTTCTAAAATTATACTACCAAAATGATAGGTAATTAATAAAACATGAACTTTCTAATTTACATTTTAAATGACAAACTTTACATTTTTTTTCACTCAAAAAATAATTTTCTTGAATTATACTACAACATATTGAATTGTTCAAATAATATATTGTCTTTAAAATAAATTTTAATTATTATTTGAATTATCGAATTTAGGATCAAAACAGTGAGTTTAAAGTGACAAATTGAATTTTATGTAAAATTTGAAAAATCTATATAAAATTTATGATTTAAAATATAAATTAGAAAGTTAATGTTTTATTTGAATGTTTATGATATTTGTATGTAATCAATCCAAATTTAGTTTTAAGTTAAAAATTGATTCCTCAACCAAATCATCTAAATCCTTATTGGGCTCTTTAACAACATGTACAAGTTGATGGTTTATAAATTTGCAGTTAATAATGCCATTAAACCCCTCATTAATTAGCTCAATTGCTTCATACTTAACCAATAATTTAATTAGTACTATGATAATATTTGTTTATTCGCATATTAATAAAATTTATGAGCAAAAGTGGCCGTTCTTTTCTTATTAGAATCTTCTATTTGGATAGGAATAAAGATTATATGTTTAAATAGTAATACATATTTAATTATTTGAAACATGAAGGATTATTGCTTTGTTTTGGATTAAATAAATGTCCTGAAAAGACAGATTCGTCATTTAAATAGGTTTATTAAAAATTATAAAGCGAGGTTGTAAACAAAAGCAATTAGTATTAGTTAAAGCAATATGTCGTTTCTTGTCTTGATTGTTGACATTATTCAAAGCTTACATCATCATTATTACAAACCTAAATAAACATTCCACATGTAAATAGAATGTGATTATAATGTATGCAACGAAGGTTATGATTAGAGCTGCCAAAATTTGATCTGATTTATTGATTCAAAATAATTTCAAACTTGATGGGTTAGTACTGGCTTTCATCGACTTTTACTAAAACTATCATTTTAAGCTTGATTAATTTTTATGTCGTTTCTGACCTAACTTGACCCTCCTGTGTAGGGCTATAAATGAGCCAAGCAAGTCGAGGTGAATACTATGGTTGTATTTGACTTGGCTTGACCCATTTAGAATACTAGCTAGTTCGATTTGAACTTTTGACATATTGTTCAAATTCGGCTCGATAACTAGTTATCATATTCAAACTCGGTTTGTGTGTTACTTGATAATATTATTTTCAAACTTAAGTTTGAACTCAACTCATTTGATATTCATATTAATAGTTTTTGAGTTCAAGCTCGAACCCGAGCTCATATAATTATGTATATTAACCAATTAGCTATTTTGGCTTAAAACTCGATTAAAAATTCGGGAATATGCTTGGTAACATGTTCATTAACAAACAAATTTAAACATGTTCGCGAACCCAGCGAGTCGAGAGCTCGAAATTATGTTCAAGATCAATTTATTTACTATCAAATCCAGTTTCGAACGAACTTTTATCAAATCAAGCCTCGAATACACGTGAATAGCTTTGTTTATTTATAGTCACTTGCCACACGTTGAGAATGAGAATGGATTTTTTTTTATGAGAATCAATAATAACTACTCATTTAATCAAACCTATGAACAATATTATTTCAATTCATGTATACACCCAAAAGATCAGCCAATAAATACATACATATATAATATTGCTTAATTAATATTATTTTTGTTGATGTAAGTTAATAAAAACATATATAAGTTGGCCATTGACTTGAATAGTATTGAAAGGTCACACAACACGTTGAGGAATGAAACAGTTAGCAGACACTCTATAGACATATAAAATGCTACATCAATTTCATTTGCTCACTCGTCACATCACATAATTATATTGTTTTAATTTCATATTATATAATAGTGATGATGTGATGCCAAATATTTGCTTACACGTAACCCTACATCTTATTAATAATATAAAACCTTTGATTACTATAAAAATGAAAAACATAATGCGAGTGAATTGTGCCGATATTTACTCAAACATGCCTTACCTGCTAAGGTAATCTCGTGAATTGTCCATATATTTCTATCGTCATTTTATACTATTTTTAATTTTAAATAACACTTCTTAATTACTCTGTCGAAAAGAAATGTCTTATTTTAAAGCGTGACGAAGGGAGTATTTAATGTTTTTGTTTTGTGGGGGCAAGTTTAGTTATGGGAATCACACATAGAATATGAATTACATTGAAAAAAACGCCGCTCGCCGGCGGTGACTCACAGTCAGTAACAAAATTATTAAGCCACTTGGCAATACCTGCGTCTGACACGTGTCATTCCCTCCTGCTTTCATGCAACTCCACACCATACTAACCGTCCAAACTACTACTCTACATTAATTATTTAATGATTTAGAGGTAAAATACATACTTTTTGATTTTCGATTTTACCTTTAAATTCAGTATAAAAAATGTTACTCCCTCCGTCCATGAAAATGGTTTATACTTTGACCTGGCACGAGTTTTAATAATGTATATTGACTTTAATAAGAATGTGCAGTTAGTGAAGTTTGAGCCCACTTGATATATTGTTTTAAATTGGATTGTGTGTAGTTAGTGGTGACAGTTAGTGGTGGGGTCTATTTACTATAAATGGAAGGTTTCAAATGTAAACCATTTTCGTGGACGTCCCAAAATGGCAAAATATAAACCATTTTGGTGGACGGAGGGAGTACTAGTATAATTATTTATTGTTCATCTATTCATCTTGTTCTATTTGTTATTCTATTTTATATATTCTTTTTTTTGTGTATTCTTATACTCATTCCATTCCATTCAAAATGACTCATTTTGCTATTTACGTCCATCCTAATAAGATGACTCATTTTCTTTTATAGCAATTTTTTTAGAAGATATATGTATTGAGTAAGTAAACATAAGGAGACTTTATTGGTGTGCGTGCCTAAAAGAAATGGATCATCTTGAGTGGGACGGAGAGAGTATTGTATACAAACAACTCAATTAAATACAATGTATCAAGAAAAAAAATTCAAATTTACTAAACACTGAATATACCTCAAGACAAATGATTTTTTAAGAATTTTGTTTTTATTACAAAGTTGTCTCTAATAAATCATAATATACAGAGTTAATGTATCAAAATAGCCCTTTTTGTTTGTAAAAGATAAATAATAGCCTTCCGGATAAAAAAGATAAAATATAGCCCTTTTTATTTGTTTTGGACAAAAATGCCCTTTTCGCCAAACACACGAATCCCGCGACCTCGAGGTCGCGGGATTCGTGTGTTTTACGTGAATTGTATACAAACACACGAAACCTGTGACCTCGAGATCGCGGAATTCGTGTGTTTTAACAATTTAAAATTAAGTGGCCGAAGGCCCGAAGGTGAACGGCGAGTGACGATGATTTGCCTACACCGACGACGAGCGACCAGAGAAGAAGAACAACGGAGGACGATAATTTTTCAATATTTTATGGAAGAAGATGAATTTTTAAAATATAAAAATATGCAAAATAAAAGCAAAAGGTTAATTTTGTCTAATATTTTTAAAAAAAGCTATTATTTATCTTTTTTATATTTAAAGTTATTATTTATAATTATTATTAAAAAGTGGCTATTTTGATTTTTCCCCCTAATATATAACTATACCTAATATATAACTATAACTAAAGACATCTATCGTGTCGACATAATGGTAATAGGGTGAATCCTAAATAACACATCTCACATTCGAATTTTGATGGTTTTATCTAATTTAAATTGAATATAATCCAATTAAAAAATTAATGAAACTTAATTAATTATCGCTGCCATATTAGATTTGCATTTTGGTTTATGCTTAAACTTGTTGACTTATTGTGTTGGACGAATTTAATATTTAAATAATTTTCCAATTCGATTTCATCACTTTCTGAAGTTGGATGATTCCAACCCTTCCATCGAATATCCACTATTTTTTATTTTTAAATTAAAAAAAATGTAAAATACACCACATGCAATGATATGATGCATTTACTCGTGTTTTTATTAACTAACACTCTCCCTCTGCGGCGTACATATTTTAACGTGCTATAATATCAGTATGTGAGTTATTATATTTTTATTTTTTATTAGTTTTATTATTGCTGTTATTTTTTATTGATAATATTAATACCTCAATTAATAAATCATAATCAAAAAGTGATAATTAATAAAAAAATATTAAATTTTAATATTTATCTACAAATTGTGCCACATCATTTGTGGACGTATTAACCCGATTCACTATTAATGATAATAAATGATAATCTTTTCAAGTTGTAAACGAACAGAGTTATTCATGTGTCATTCGATGCTTAACTCAAAAAAATATGTTTGAAGTTTGACAATAAAAAAAGTCAAGCTCAAGCTCGATTTCTAGTAAGATATGCACTTTTATCATGTCCAGTTTGAGTTGATATTACCCGACTAGTTGAGTTTGTGAACGAGTTCGTTTATTCACGAGTATGTTATCAAGTCTTTTCACAAACCTTCAATCGAACATTTAGTGGGAGCCTCGAGCTCATAAATTTAAAACTTTAAAATAAAAAATTTATATGAGTTCGAGCTAGAGTTTGAGCCGAACTCGAAAATCATTAATACAAGTTTAGTTCGAACTCAAACTCGAAAATAATATTATCAAACATCTCATAAGCCAAATTCAATAATTACGTGTCGAATCAAGCTTGAACAACATATCAAAAATTCGAATCGAGCTCAATTCAACCACAAACACTCTAAATTCTGAACGATCCGAACCAGAACGAATACGACTCGACTCGTTTACACCCTCACAAGCCCCAACTAAAAATTTGTTTCAGTTTCACGGAAATATTTGTTTCAAAAGTAAAAAACAAAAAGAAAAATTTCACAAAATACAATTTTTCTTTAAATAGTTGAGGACCCAACAAAAATGGGTCGTTGTTTCCAAAAAAACGTGTCACGTCTAAGTTTGACCAATAATATATATGGTGGAAATTGAAAAGGATATTGTAAATAAAGTACACAAACTAAATTAAAATATACATATACATTTCACATAACTGAAAAAAGAAAAAACTTTTGAATATAAAATATAAAATATTTTAATTATTGTTTCTTTATGAATGCAATGGGCCTTTACTCCTTTTTAGCTCCGCCATTTACTTGTGGATATCGCCCTTTTGCGTTAAATTACCAATTTGGATATCTAAGTTCCGCGCTGCCTAATGCAGAAACTGTCGGTGCTAAAAGGGGACAGCAGGGCTGTTTTTGACATTTCACTTTTATTTTAATCATTAATTTGATGTGAAATTCATATAGTGCTCGACCGTTATATTACTACATCACACCATTAAATTTTTATTTATTTATTTATTAGTAAGGTTATTTATATTATTTTAAGTATGATTTTTCAACAAATTGTATGAATCATTTTATATCTCAAAAGGTAATTATCTAGTCCAACTAAATTATTCTTGAGTTCGATAAAATTTGATAAAGGAATTGAACTTGGCTTAGAATTATTTTTCAATCCAAACTCAAATTTGATGATATTCTGCACAAAAAGCTCGCGAATATGTTCAATTTAATTTAAATAAATTGAGTTTCAAATATTTTGTGAACCTTGTTAATGAGTCGAGTTTCGAATAGTTTACAAATTTCATATATGAATCAATTCATAGACTTGTCCAATTAATATAAATATACATGCATCGACTTGGATAATTTAATAAGCGAACTCAAATTGAATACTTAACGAATAAGAGTACTATTCGTGCATGAATTTGACCACACTATTAAATTCGAACAGAACTCAAGATCAATTTTTATTCATCGAATCGTTCTGAATCTTACAATACTTCCGAACTAAATTCAACTTGAGCCTTTACATTTTTAATCCATCATAATTGGAACATGACAATATTTTATTTGATTCTAACTACATCCTCACAAAATTTAGAATTGGAATAAATAATTTTGCAATTTAAATAATTATTATAATCACTCAAATGTAGCATTTCTTGAGGCTATGTTAATTAATCTTAATAGCGTACTACTTAATTAGGATATCCATTAATAGGTAAACTATAGCTTTGTAGTACTAATTTTAAGTACAAAGACAGCATATAAGTGTGTAATTAAGAACATTAAATCCTTCATAAATTTGGAATGAAATTGTCAAAATGTGGATCGATAATTGCAATTTTAAATTAATTAGCCCAAGTCAAAATTTAATGCCAAAGAGAGTGAAGAGGGAAATATAATATTAAATCTACAATCGAACTAAAAAAAGTTCAAAATTTTAAAACAAAAATCTAGTAATTAAGTTTATTTGCTTCTACTTATTAGCTTTATGAAATAATATTATAGTTAAAATTAATAAGATAAATAGAAAATGTTATAAATAGTTACAGACTTTCTTATTTACGTAATAATTTAGGTCATTTATATATCATATCAATCAAGTGTTATTTTTCATAAAGAGAAAAAATACTAGTAAAAAAGTTTTATAAAATAATAAATTTTAGTAAAAGATGAAATCTAATTATTTCTTAATATGAATGATATAAATAATAGTATTTATTACTATTATTATTATTATACCTAATGTTGAATATTCACACTAGCTGTTGTAAATGTAAATCCAACATATGTGGTGTTATTAAAGATAAATTCAAGAAAAAGGAAATTAGATTTTAATATAAATCTTAGGAGAAAATTTAAAATTTTGAATTACTTTATATATTCTATAACCTATAATTAAATATTTTTTTTACCTCTAAAATCAGATAAATCAATCTATTTTTATTTTCTGCAATCTCTTTTAGGGTTTTCTCATTTGACAAATTCTATCATTTTTAGCTTCCATTGAACAATTCTTGCTTTGTCTGATAAATTTCTCTGCACATATACTTTTTGATTGTATTCGTATTAAAAAAAAACCCCTAATTCCCACAACATTTTGTCGGTATAATTCAATTTATTTCTTGCATGATCTAATATTATATCCTATTTATCCCCTTTTCTGCACATCCCAACCCTCATTGATTGGTCTTTTTTTATTTTTGTTCCTTTTCGGAAGGGTAAAAAATCAAAAATCAATTGAATTGGTTTGTTTCTTGAAAATGAAATGAGGGTTTTTGTTTGGTTTGGTGGTGGGGAAGAACGTGCTGTCGGTTTAGTTTTGGTCTTTCTATGATTTTCTTTTTACTTTTCGTTTGATTTTTGATTTCTGGGAAATTAATCTTTATACATGGTTTTGAGCTGTTTTTACCATTCTCCCTCTTTGTAGAATTTTCTTTTTTGAATTGTTGGAAGAATTGTTTTGTGGAAGCTGTAAATTAATGGTTGTGTGTAAAGATAGGACCTTTTGTACTATTTACATACTTCTGAGAGTAATAAAAGTGATGATGATAAATTAATAATAATTAATAATACTCTCTTTCTCTTTCACTTTCTCTCTTTCTCTGTGTGTGTTAATTGTTATAGCATGGTTTAATAGTGCAGTGGTTAAGTGTTTCTGCTGCAAAATTTTTTTCTTTACCTTTAATCTCAATGGCGATGTCTCAGTGCTTTGGAGAGGTTTAGTTTATTTTCTTGATTTCTTCTTCTTCCACGCGTCCTGTTCTTTCTGCATTTCACCTCTTCCATTTCTCTCTCTCTGGAAAATGAAGTTCTTGTAGCGTTATCTCTCTCTATTTCTGCAACATTACTATTAATTGACTCGATTGGAGCTAAGGGGCATCGAAAAATTGAGTTTTGAAGGGAACCCAGAAATGGCGCCGTCTCTGTGGTGGGGGAAGGAGGCACAGAGAGGCACACCGGTTGTGGTGAAGATGGAGAATCCGAACAACTGGTCAATGGTGGAGCTTCAATCCCCCTCCGACGAGGAGGAGGAGGAGTTTATCTACCCAAACGACGGCGTTCCTAAAGGGGCCCGCAACAAGAACGCGAAGCAGCTCACGTGGGTACTCCTCCTCAAGGCCCACCGCGCCGCCGGCTGCCTGGCATCCCTCGCCGCCGCATTCGTCTCCCTCTCAGCCGCAGTGCGCCGCCGCCTCGCCTCCGGCCGCACCGACTCCCACCCACGCGCCGCTTCGAGCAGCTCGAGATTCTACGCCTGTATCAAGGCCTTCCTCTGCCTCTCGCTCCTCCTCCTCGCCTTTGAGGTGGCGGCGTACCTCAAGGGGTGGCGCTTCGCAGCGGCGGATCTCCGCCTCTCCACCTTCGCCGCCGCCGCCGACGCTGCGGTGATGCGCACCGCCTTCGACTCGCTCTACACCACGTGGGTTCTGATCAGGGTGGACTACCTCGCGCCGCCGCTGCAGCTCCTCACCACCGTCTGCATCGTCCTCTTCCTTATACAAAGCTTGGATAGACTTGTCCTTTGCTTGGGTTGCCTTTGGATTAAGCTTAGGAACATTAAACCCATTCCCAAACACTGCATTGTCGATCTTGAGTCCGGTGATGGCGATGGCTACTTCCCCATGGTGCTAGTTCAGATCCCCATGTGCAATGAAAAAGAGGTAGCTGATTATTTTTCTTTCTTGAATGGTTTTGAAATTTGAATTTGTGATAATGAACTGTTAAAGTGATGAACTGATTATAGGTTTATCAACAATCTATTGCTGCTGTGTGTAATTTGGAGTGGCCAAAGGGGAGAATGCTGGTGCAAGTGTTGGACGATTCCGATGATCCGATGACGCAGTCGATGATAAGGGAGGACGTGCATAAATGGCAGGAGAGTGGTGCTAACATCATATACAGACATAGAGTGATTAGGGAAGGGTACAAAGCAGGAAATCTTAAGTCAGCCATGAACTGTAGTTATGTCAAAGATTATGAATTTGTTGCCATTTTTGATGCTGATTTCCAACCTAATCCTGACTTTCTCATGAGAACCATTCCTCACTTTAAGGTATCTTTTGCTGTTATGTTCCCACTTTTGAGAAATTGGCCTTTTGATTGAATATAGTTTCTTGAATTCTTGAATTGCTAGCATCATCTATTTAGGCTGTGGAAAGAAATGAGCCCTTTTAATTGAATGCTTTTTCTTGAATTCCTGAAATCTTGAATTAGTAGTATCATGTCTTTAGGTTTGATTCGGTAATGCTGCTTTTCGGATTCGTATTTATAGTCCATTTCACTATTTGTTCTAGTTTGTTGAGGTGGTAGGTGTGGTGAGGTTGAGGTTAAGTTTTGATTGTAAAGTGTGGTTTCACTTTGGATTCTTAGGATAACGAGGAAGTAGGATTGGTCCAAGCACGGTGGTCGTTCGTGAACAAGGATGAGAATCTGCTTACGCGGTTGCAGCTCATTAATCTGGCTTTTCATTTCGAAGTGGAGCAGCAGGTTAATGGGATTTTCCTCAATTTCTTCGGCTTCAATGGCACAGCCGGCATATGGAGGATAAAGGCGTTGGAAGAATCAGGTGGATGGTTGGAGAGGACCACTGTTGAGGATATGGATATTGCCGTTCGTGCTCATCTTCATGGTTGGAAATTCGTCTTCCTGAACGATGTTGAGGTACTTTTTGTCGCCTTTTATATTCCTTATGTGTTTTAAGTACATTAGTAACATTGCTTTTCGAATATATCTAGTGCCAATGTGAATTGCCCGAATCATATGAGGCGTATAGGAAGCAACAACATCGATGGCATTCCGGGCCGATGCAGTTGTTTCGTCTCTGCTTGCCTGCAATTATTCGATCTGAGGTACGTGGAGAGAAACTTGAGACGAGTATTTTTTTTCGTTTTCTTTTTAATATGTGAATATTGTTTTCTCTTTGCAGATTAGTATTTTCAAGAAAGCAAACATGATCTTTCTATTCTTCTTGCTAAGAAAGCTTATACTCCCATTTTACTCTTTCACGCTCTTCTGCATAATTCTTCCGATGACGATGTTCATTCCCGAGGCAACGCTCCCATCGTGGGTCGTTTGCTACATACCCGCCACCATGTCGTTTCTCAATATACTCCCGGCCCCAAAATCATTCCCATTCATCGTTCCCTACCTGCTCTTCGAGAACACCATGTCGGTGACCAAATTCAACGCCATGATCTCCGGCCTCTTCCAGCTTGGAAGTGCGTACGAGTGGGTCGTCACCAAGAAATCGGGCCGGTCCTCCGAGGGCGATCTCGTATCCTTGGTCGAGAAGGAGCCATCACTGCAGCAGAAAAACAACTCGGAGCCTAATCTAGAGGAGATGCGCGAGGAAATAATGCAGCAGGAACAGATTGCAGCTCAGAAGAACAAGAAGAAGAAGCACAACAGGATCTACACGAAGGAGTTGGCGCTCGCGTTCCTTCTGCTCACAGCTTCCGCACGAAGCCTCTTGTCGGCGCAAGGTATCCACTTTTACTTCTTGCTCTTTCAAGGGATATCGTTCTTGCTTGTTGGGCTAGACTTGATAGGCGAGCAGGTCGAGTGATAGTGAACACCGCGTGCCATCACACTACACTACACTCTCAGCATGTAAATCAGTAGATATGAACACTCGAAAAAACGGGTAATACTACAAGACGCGCCTTTGCCTTCTTCTCCCTCGACGACGTGCCATTGTAGGGAGAACTTGATCAAGGAAGGGAAACCACGGTAGAGCATGGAGATCATTGTTTCCATCTTTAGTTTCTTGTTTCTTGCTCGGATTCTTTCGTTTTTTCGGGTTATATTCTTTTGTAAGAAGAATTCGGAATCGAAATTCGAAGGTTTGAAGGGAGCCCAGTTGATTATTGAATGGTGAGGATGGAGTTAGGAGAATAGGATAGTGAGTGATATGCATATTTTCAAGAATCTGATTATTGTGTGTTCACTACTTGTGAGTTGTGAGATGTTGATGGAGACTCACTTCTCTTCTTTCTCTTTGTTTAAAGGTATATATATATATAAAATAATATACATAAATTTGTCTTTATTGAAGCTGCAATTTTACTCTATGAATCTCTCCTGCAAATCACCTCTAATTACAAAATCAAACATGTGAAGAAAATAAGTAAATTTTAATCTTATTAAATACCACTCCATCTATCTCACTAATTTAGACGTATGTTTTTTCTTTGATTGTCCCGATTATTTACTTACATTTTCTTTTCCGGCAAGATTTAAATTAATTATCCCAAAAATTATAATAATAACTAAATATTAGTATACGTATCAAAAACAAATACATATAAATAAGTTGAAGTATAATACTATGATGAATGCATTTACATAGTTAATATCAAAATTTTAAAAGTATTCTATTAAATATGGGTCAAATTGAATGTTTGTTGTGAATTAATTCTAGACTTTTGAAATTGGATAATTATTTAGTAACAAAAAAAATATGCAAAATAGGATGCTAAATAAAAATATGAGGGAATAAATGTTATTTATAAGTTAAATTTCTATTTCAATGTTGTGACAAATAAATTTGATTGGTACATTCTAATAATCTATATAGAAACATTTAAGCTGTACATTTATATGAATTTTGACTCCACCATTTAAAGAATAATTGGTGTGTACTTTTTGTTGTCTACTATATCTACCTTTATTAACCAGCATTTATTCTTACCTCAAATAAATAAAACAAAAATAAAACATCATTTATTCATGTCACAATAAAAATGGAGTTGAGATCATTAAATAAAGAAACACCAAAATTAATGAAAATTAATGAACAAAGGCCATTTTGGTTGTATAGCAGCTAAGGACATGAATGAACATTCATTGAACAATATGTTACCTTGCTGTATTTGTTACTTACCATTAATTATTCTAGATACATATATAACATATTATTTAATATTTAATGTCCATTTTTCACTAGGTATAATTTGCACACATGATAAATGATATTTTGTGATTTAGTCAATTTACATCTTAAAAAAAATAATAACCTTTTGGGTTGTTTTAATTTCAAAACACATTTACAAATATCAATTTTTTAATAAAAATTTTATTGATTATTATTTTTTGATTATAATTTATTGATTAGAGTATAATTTAATATAATTTAATATAAATTAATAAAAACATGAAAAATAAAAATAATAACAATGTCATAGTTAGTGAACATATTAAGTTATGCCCAGATCGTGAAGCGATCTTATAACACTTAGGACTTGGTTGAGAGTGACCTAAGTCAGTGTTTATTTTATTTTATTCCCAAAACCACATCATAGTGTTTATTGTTTAATTTTTCTTTTGAAATGGCTACACTTGTTTTCTTATTAAATTTAAATTTTTTCTATAATATATTTGTGAGATGTGGGGCCATGGATGATAAAGTAGTTAATAAATTGGATGGTTGGAAGATTTTGTGCTTTGACACACACATGTGTAAGAGTGAGACTTTTGTCCTTGAATCAATTTTCTTCACAACCAACAATAACATGCACTCTCACCCCTTAATAGTGACAATCTAACCAAAATTGGGCCCAACAATTAAACAAAATAATAATGTAAAATATAAATATTTCTTTTTGTTATATGAATAAGCAAGAAACATTGAAAAAAAAAAAGTTAGAAAAACCCTTTTTTATGCTATGTATTTTCAATACTTTAGTAGTAGAGCCGCCGTTAACTGATTGATCGTAGGTTCGAACGATATCTTTATTCATTATCCCACAGTAAATTATATTATGTTTTTGGAAAGAATATTTTGATTATATTTGGAAGAATGTATTCTTGAAAATTTAATTAACTATTAGCAAAGGTTTGAAGCATCTTAAGATGCTGAATGCAAAGTTTAGACAGTCCATAAAAATTTAAATTTTGGAAGTGGTCCAAAATCCAAATGAATAGTTGTAGAATTTTTAATTTTGTTTAGCTACTTGTTGGGTTTTTTTCTTTTATTATTATTATTATTAATATTTTGTATTTTTATTTTGGAAAAGTTAATAAGAATATCAAAGTGGTTACCCAATCATAATTGTAAAGTATTCATTTTTTATAATTAATTATAATTTATACTATTATAAATACACGATGAATTTATATGCAACTATCACTCTACTAATAAGAATAAATATATTTGACATTGAATTAATAGGAGAGCATTCTCCATAAACATTGCTACTCCATATGTCTTGCTAAAAACAACAGTGACAAGTGGGTCGGCACGAAAATTAAGAAAGTAAAGTATTGTGTTTAAAAAAGTAGGAGTGATGTATTTTAAAAATAATTTTTTTTTCTTTTTGAGAAAGTGGCCCTTTTAATGGGACAACCCAAAAAGAAAATATGGTCATTTTTAGCGGGACGGAGGTAATATTATTAGTACATGTAGTTTGGCATCTAGAAATTAGAAAGTACCCCTTTTTTTTCTTAGTTATTTATGTGGATTTATTTTTTATCAAAAGAGACCAAACATGTTAGTTATATCAAGACTATGTCTTGTTTGGAATATATTAAATGGTTGTGATAAATTTTTATTAGGTCTATTTTAATATTTGTATAGTTTTTAACTACCTGATTTTCGGATCACGACTGATCTCATAAATCACCAGAATCTTTCTAGCGTGTTTTGTCCTTACTCATATGCATCCTGGTTCAAAAGGTCATTCATCTCCGTTCCACCTTGTTTAACAGTATTTTTGCTGAGTTTATATTTTTGTTTATTATTTTATCTATGACTTGTTATGTAAATTTTTAGTATGATTAGGGTTTCTTTAAGCTTAAAAATATTAGATTTGAGGTATTGAGAGATAAATTTTATATTTCAATACTAATAAATTTTTATTTTCTCTATAGTACATATTAAATTTCTTACATGTCAAAATCTATTGTGATTCCACACACCCTTAGCCACTTATGTAGCAATATTCTTGCAAAGTGAATTAATTTATTTGATAATTAAAAATACATCATGTTATTATCATAAAAGGTAATAAAATTTTAATAAAAAGATAAGCCCAACCACATAGCATGATAATAATAATATATATAACCACATTATTTGAGTGATATTTATAATTGAAGGGTAGCTATAAGAGAAGCTTTAAATTGAAGATATAAATTAATTGTGACCTCATATGTTTCGTGAAGCATATACCTAAATCAATTAATATGGTTGGTGAAATACCCCACTTACTACCCACAAAATTATTCATTTTTCATTTATTATTATCATCATCATTAGGTTTTTTCGACCAATATATATAAATTAAGATTTTTATGTTTAATTTGGAGAACTAGCGTTCTATTTATATTTACAACTAAGAATCTAATCGAATCAAACTGAAACTGAATGTTGTCAAACTTAAGTCCGGCTTTAGTTTCGTTTGAGCTTTGCAAACCAAGCAAAAGTTTGGCTCGATGAAGAAAATTGATATTCAATCTAATAGTGAATTTGAATATGAGCTCGAACTCAACTAGAGTTTATCAAGTATTTGAGTTCAAGCTGCTTATTAAATTATTTGAGTTAATAGACAAGACAAGTTTGTGAACTAATTCGTATATAAAGTTCACGAACTATTCGAAACTCGATTTGTTAATATTAAATTTGAACATGTTCGTGAACCTTTCAAACCGAATACCAATGGGCTCGAGTTAGACTCGAAAAATAATTTAAGGATCGGTTTGAGGCTTGAGTTCGGTTCATTTACCAAATAAATGAATATCAAAAGAGTTTTTGTTAAGCCGAGCTCTGAATAGTTGACGAGTGATTTAATTTGCTTACAACCCTATATTCATGCACATTTTCTCATATAGATATTTCACTTTTAGAAAATATTTGAAATATACTATAAGCTTGGGATATATATATATATATATAATTGTAAGCTTATTGAAGTTTTTTGACATCATTTTGTAACTTATTTATATATTAAGAGAATGCTCAAATTAAATTGGAACTACAAAATCATAATTTCCATATTATTATATTTATTATTATAATTTATTTTATCCCTTTATGAAGCATGTGCAATATATATGAAACAAGATATGGTGGATGGCCTCTTAATGAAGCAACAAATAAAAAATAAAACCTTATTTTTCTTATCAAATTAGAAGATAGAAGGATGGGTAGAAATAAAAAGTTAACTAACAATACATTATTTTGGACCCAATATATAAATTCAATCTTAAAAAAAACTCATAAATTCTATATTGCATCCATCATACATGTGACCACATTTTTTTTTAAATTTTATTTATTGAAAAAGATTCTAATTAGCTCAAAATATGGAAATAGCTATAATGAACATTCAATTGCAAAAATCCAAAGTTCAAAATCATATTAAACACAAAATAATTGATTGAAAAACCCAAATCAAATTTCATTTTTTGGTTTGATTATGTTAGCTTTTCGATTTTCAGATAGATATATACTCACTCCTACTTAGGGTTGAGAATCGGATCGGAATTGAGTACCCTTTCTGAAGTATTAAAGTTCCTATACCGAATCTCGAAATCTGAAAGAAATTTTTTTAATTATGGTCTCAAGTCTGATTTTGGATGCAAATTTTTCGAATGGAAAAAAAATTCAAATTTCTTAAAAAGTACTCGTTTAGGACTTCCAGAGTCTCAAATGTCTATAAAATTGAAATTAATTTTGAAAAATTGGAATACTCCTGATTGAGATTCGAAAGTCTCAAATCTTGAAAATTTTCAAAACTCAAATCCCACTTACTATCTAAAAAAATTTGAAACTCAAGATCCCAAATTTAATTGGGACTCAGATCGAAAAGAGAAATTTCTAAGTTCCGATCCTAAATTTCAATTTTATTATTTCATAATATACCTTTTAGATCCATTATCTCATCCCAAGTCCCACCTAGGTCCTAGACTATAGACTATAGACTATGGAGGCTACATAATTATTTTAGGACCATAAAATTATTTAATTTTCATAAAGGATATTTGTTTAATTTGATCTCATGCAATAACATTCTAAGCTGCCGCTAAGCTAAATTGATAAGGTATATGATGGAATATTTGAAGGATAAAATTGTTAAATGATTTCAGAATTGAAAAATCCATAATTTATATATCAAAATAAACACTACATTAATTTATATTACTTTAATTAATCAATCATATCATACAAACCAAACATTATTTCTAACAATATAAAAATTGTCAATTGTAGATAAGCTTTGTGTTGAGTGTATAATCTTTATAATCAATGTAGAAGATTTGACCCTATTTTAGCTTTCTAATAATGCTATTAGACTATTAACACTAAGAGGACACTTTGTTTAGCATCCATCAATAGTGCTCTAAATAAATAGCCTTGAAAATTTATTTAATAATTTATTTGATTATCATTCTTTTTCAAGAGTCCACTAAATTAACATTATTATTGTTGATTGATTATATTTTTTGTCCAATAAATTAAATTGGATAAATCAAGAGTGGATTTATGTAGCCTAGTTTTGTATCCAAATAATTGTTTGGGCTTATATGATACAAAAGCCAGGCCCATTTATCAAATATGGGCCTCAAACAATGGGTTCAAATTCTGTTCTATACCAAATTAACATAACCCATAAATTAAATGTGTGTTACAGAATATTATTGTTAGCATCAAGAAATTTCCATTTCATAAAATTTTCATACAATTAAAAAATAATTGTCATCATCTACATAATTATTATATTTAATTTAGTAAAATGAATGGTTTTCAAATATAAATAATTTTCTAATACGTTATAATTAAGTCGTGGTGCAACTTAATTAGTAGTAACAACTAATCAAAGTAATTAAACACTCATTTATGTAAAACTACATGATTTTATTTAAATCAAAAGTAGTTAATAAGTGTAATGAAAATAAATACTATAACTAAATGGAAAAATAGATTTATGTCTTTTCATTACTTTATTGTACAAAAAGAAAAAAAGGGACACTTTTAAAAAAAGTTAGCAATTGAACGACAACTGCATCTCTCTTTTTAATAAAGCGATTATATAAATTTTCTAATAAGGTAGAAAGCACTTTATTATTATTTCTAATTTATTTATTTATTATTATTATTAGCATGAAATTAAGCCAAATAGTTCGATTTTTTTATTCGTGACAGTTAATTTTGAAATTGCGGTAAATGTTTGATTTAGTACGAACTATATTAAGGTGGATCATACTTTTGAGTAGTGGTTTTCACGGTTATGATTAGAATCGAAATTGAATTGTCGTTTTACGGTTTTATCATTATAAAATTATAATTGAATCGTTGTTATTACGGTTTATGGTTCGGATCAGATTCGTCCAAAACAGTTCTGATTCTAAACGTTGATTTTAGTTTAAAATGGGTGGTTTTATCCAATTCTTTTGAAACTGTTTAAAAAAATATATATATATCTATATATATATTTTAATGAATTTACAAGTTAACATATAATTTTATGAATCATATACTATGATTATATATAGTTTAACATATAAGATTGAATTAAAAATAGAAAAAATATCTAAAAATTAATAATGAGGAACCGACGGTTCTGGTTCAACTTTTGGAATCGGAACATAATAGCCCCTTACACAATTATAATTTGGAACTAAACTTGAGAACGACTATAAATCTCAAAATTGTCTATCCCAATTCGATTTCAATAATAACAATTCTTTTGATCACCTCCACTTCCGTGGTTGATTAAAATTAAAGGTCAACTCAAAATTTAGCTATAACTTGAAAATGAATAGTATAAAATCCGATAAATAACTTATTTTTTATTTGTTCAATTTTAATTAACATGCAATTTTTTTGTGCAATATTATTGAATATTAAGATTACTTTATAAAGGAAAATTTGTTACCAATCTAATAATCCTCGAGTGTCGAGCCTCATTAAACGCTTTTCACGAGTAGGAAAAAGAATACACATTTTTGATGTTTTCCATGAAAAAAAAGAAGCAAAAGGTGTAACATGATTTAAATAGGTGGGTCAAGTTTGTCTCATACCTCAATTATTTGAGTTGTAATTCGATGGTTATGGTTTAGTTACGGTTATATGTGAATTGAGTTGATCATGATTTATTTTCTTATAAATTATAATTGAACAATGATTATTAGTGTTTTAGTTTTTAATCACAAATTTCAATTTCGACACTACCAATTATTTTGGAACCGTCTTGAAAATTTAATCTTTTATATAAATTTACAAATTAAAATTGATTTAATGAGTCATGAACAATTATTCCATGTATAGAATATACGAACTAAAATTCTATTAGAAGTAGAAAAATCATTAAAAAAAAGTTTCAAAATGAAGGTTCTAAATTATCGATTCACTGTTCCAAACTTTTGGAATCGTGACTGAGTCTTTTTCTATGCCATTTGTCGGAAAATATTACAATTTCTGAAATCGTTAGTTCTGATTCTATTATGACAGTTTTTAAACATATCTATTATTCATGGTTCACAAAATATGAGTTCTCATTAATTAATAATAGGTAAAAGTAGCATATTCACCCCCTAGGGTAGAGGCTACTATGATAGATCACTCTTTATGGTCCGATTTTGTTTAAATGAGTCCCTGAAGTCGATAAGTTGCTGCAACTTAATCATCCCTTCTAATGGCCGTTTAACGTTGTTAAGTAAATTAATTTTTATTCAACAACTTATCGAATTCAGGGGCCTATTTGAACAAAAACTGGACCATAA